>KE372916.1:123157-147960 GCA_000418225.1 Zizania latifolia
ACCATGGTCGCTAACGGCGAAGATGACGGGCAGCACCGGAGGGTCTTCGACAATGCGGACCTGGCTGGCCGCGTTCTGTCTCCACCTCATGACTTCTGCTCGGAGCAAGGCCAGCTCGGAGGCCTGCTCACTCTCCAGGGCTCCGCCTCGTCCGGAGTCCGGCTCTGGATCTTACGACCGAACATAATCTGTTCGCAACGTAATTGAGGGCGGAGGCCCAGCTCCTTGGGGGTTTACACCTCGCGGCGGTCTAGACGCAAGCGGCCCCATGGTGGGGACCTCGGGCGCCAGACCAGGAGCGGACCCTTCACCCCTAGGAATAACACCTATTGGAGGGGGATTCGTTTGCTCCGCAGCGTCTGGAGACGGAACTTCTGAGTGTGCGGAGGCCAGCGCTACCCGAGGTGACCTCCGGGTAGGGGCTACGCTCTTGTTCTTCCTCGGAGGCATGGTCCGAAGGCTGGTGGTAAAGAATCTAGTTTTTTGACTAAGTTCCCCACGGACGGTGCCATCTGTTAGCGTAATATAGAATTACGCTACAGGTTTATAATTAAGAACCTCGAAGGGTTCGCTAAACACGCTAGAGTTCAAATGATACTCGAGGCCTCCAAAAGGATAATAACCTTCGAGCAGAAGTAGCTTTGGTTTATACTTCACACTTTCGATCCCCCTCCACCCTGCAAGGGGAGGGGTATTTATAGGTGCAATTATTATGGGGTAATATGAAGTTACCTCCTACTTACAACCGACTATTATAGTGTGAATAGGGATCTTACATCGGGGTAGTTTAGTAACCCTCCGTGTGAACGAACCCGGCTTCAGGTCTTGTCGAAAGGGATAGGAATATCATGATTTCGGAGCCTTGTGACAAGTGGTATCAGAGGCTTCGTTCTTAGCAAATCGAAGAGGGCTCCGTTTAGAGTCACACGGAGCCTTAACTTATACCTACGGAAAGAGCTTCGCAGTCACTGTCATTAAAATCTCGTTAGAGTAAAGTAATTTACCCCACAATGACATATGGAGCTATTTACATTAATGAATATAAATCAAAATGATAAAAATATAAAGCAACTTCTTAGTGATAGTAAATTATTATTTTTTCGCTGGATAGTAGCAAATTATTAAATCTCTGTTTTTCAACTGCCATTTGCTAACGAGGGCCCTCGAGAAGAAATCAACCTTAACAACCACTGCTAACTAAATTTGGATAGCACAGACTGCATATCCAATCCAAAACAGATCGAAGAGGGATAAGATCGGAGCAATCAGAAAGTCAAGAGAAGGCTATTATACCAGACAAATTAGTAAATTACACGATACGCACCAACACTTCCATGAAGGTATACGTGCCAAATCACCGAGCTTATGATGTAATGATGCTGTTACCACGTACAGTTAGGCGGATCAGCCTCGGTGTGCAGAGGCTGCCGCGGTGTCGCGCGGCGGCTGGAGGCGGAGGCGGGCGAGCTCGGCGTCGATGCGGCCGGTGAGGACGAGGACGAACATGCGGAGGTCGCAGAGGAAGGACCAGACGGGGTGGCCGAAAGTGGCAGGCCGGTTGCCCTCCACGAAGAAGTGGCTGTACCACGCCATGCCGTACCCGAGAACGGGCGCCGCCAGGAGGGGCGCGGCGCGGCCGGAGACGGCCGCGAGGAGCGCGCAGGCGAGCGCGGCCAGCGTGCCGAGGAAGTGCCAGCGCCGCGTGCCGGGCTTGGAGTGCTGGCTGAGGTAGAACCCCCAGAACTCCTCCATGCTCCCGAACCCACCACCGCTCGCCGCCTCCTGCTCGGCGCCCCTCCCCATCGCGATCGCTACTGCTGGACAGGACTGCTGGATGCGGCCGGTGATGGGTTGTTGGTCAGACGTGTACGTATACCCAATCGCGAGCAGGCAAATTTTCTTTGGAAGAAAAAAGTCTCAATCTGGGAGTTGCCTGCAAGCGAGCACGCCGGGGACAGGCGAGGTGATACCCTCCGCCGGAGCAACGTCCATTCGAATTGAGGAAGGCAGATTGCTGCCTCGATGACAAGAACACGGGACCAAGGAGGCGTTGGCTACGGCTGTTGCCCGCAGTAGCCTTCATAAGCTGCACAGCACACTCACTGGACTTGATCATAGCATCAAGATTCAGATTGGCATTGCTGCATTTATCGTCATCTCGTTACATGTCAGCTTAGCATTGCTGCATTCATCGTCATCTCGTCGCATGCTGCTGCGAACTTGAGTAGAAGTACCGAACAAAATTACGTATTCATCATTTGAGCACGGATTTTCACAGGAATTTCACAGGAAAACAATCAATTCCTATAGGAATAAGAAAACAAAACTAGCCAGAGAGCAGCATATGAAAAAGTTAATTCAGAGTGGGAAGTAATCGGCGCATGTTATTTCACTATCGTATGTGTCCATGTATATTCCGCAAGCCAAAATTTACACAAATTAACAGGCCTACCACCTCTATTGAATCACCATAAACAAGCCAAACTAATGGCCGGGAGAAAAAAATACAGCTAGCAGTTTACAGCCTCTTCACAACTACAAGTTCTACAGTTTGACTGTATAATGCCCAACCAATGGAGAACTCGAGCAGGGAGTAAACTGCGTATTTCAATCATAATATACGGACCAGAAAAGCAGACGAAAGGTAAAGCCTTCAAGCACATGTCCTACACATAAACAATGAATTGAATTGACTCGTGGTGTGTACAAAGCAAACAAACCAGAAAGGAAATCACGACGAGCAACAATATTGATGCATCATACAAACATCAGGATGATTGAATTGCCTTCCACTATGATTTGGGCCTGCGAAATGTTAGGAGCTCAAAAAAGTCCACATTGACTATTAAGACCACATGAAAAACACTCACACACCTTTCACATGTCCCTTTCTCCAATCAGTTTTCAAGAGTAATGTCACAGTACTCACAGCTATCACGAGTTCACATACAGAACAGGGACCAGACCTGCTATCTTTCCATCCCTTCCAGGTCTCCTTTTCTTTACCTGAACATATAGCAGCAATAACAGATATTAAGATATTTTGTATAGGAAGAAATAACAAGTAAAATAAACAGTGAGATGAAAACTTACATAGTACCAACCGTCAACCTCATATTCAATTTCCACATCTTCTCCAGCAGTTAAACTCAACTGAAAACAGTTTACATGGATGAGTTTTGTTTTGTTTGCATTCCAAGATAAGAAGAGTCAGTTTGTCATTTCATTTTTTTACACATGTTTCCATTTCCTCTTCTTTTCTATGACATAATTGGACTTTTTACTATAGCACTGGCTTGTGTAAGCATAAATTAAAGAGTTGTCTCAACCAATTAAGATATTTCCAGTGTTTACTGAAAAACATGAATTTTGCTTCAATGAAATAACTAAGTTTTTGACTCCAGCAAAAAGCATGGTTTCATAACAGCTATGCCCATCAAGCTCTGATAAAGGAAGCATTGAAATTCAAGAAGTTACAATATAGCCAACTAAAATACATTTCCAGCTATCATACCTCATCATCACCGCCTGCTGTGAAGTCATACAGTGCTTTCCCAGATTGAGGGTTCCCAGAACTCCTGTCTTCATCATCATGGGATCCAAAACTTCGACCTCCATGCCCAGCAACAGGGTTTTCGAATGACTCACGCCTCTGTAGAACTGATGTTGAATATGATGGTGGTTCTTCACGTATCTGAAACAAAGGACTCTTTAAGCAAATGGTGCCATCTGGAAATCTATTGTTATGAAGCAGCAGCAAAAGTTCCTGGATTGACATTGCTATGTCTGCTGCTCGATGACCTGATTTCCAGATAGTAACTGGAACAGGTAAAACTTTCATGTGTGTGTGTGTGTATGCCCATCTCAGTGTGCATACATTTGATTTCAGAGGTTTGGGGGGAGAACATTAACAATAATATGGTGTATGAACAACATACCGTTTGTTGTGAAGCCCCATATCCTGATGGTTTTGAACTAAACAATGACGGATAGTTCATGCCACCAAAATGGGATGATATGGAAGTTTCCACAGAACCAGTTGACTCAGGAGAGGATCCACCAGAGGACCTTCCATCATCCTCCTGCAACATATAAAAACAAATTGGATTGTTTTGATATTTTCTATCAATCAAAAAGGCATCTGAAATCAAATAGAACAATAATGTTTTTAACACTTGCCTCTGCCTCATATGTTTCGAGAATTGTCTTGGCCCACATATCATCATAACCGACTGATGGCCTAGAGTTCATGTATTCCTCATCATCCACATCAGGAGCATCAGTTCCAGCACCAGCAAGGAAATCCTTTACCTACATAGGATAAGAGAAGGAAGAACATTGATGGTTTGAAAAAAACAATTGGTCTCAATTTCAGGGAAAGGGTGCAGAAACAGTTGAGCAACTGCATCTGACATGGACAACAGAAGGAGGATATTCTTAGTTGAACTTAGAAAAGTAGGAACTAACAACAAAGCAAAGTAATAAATCATACTTTGTCCACAGCTGGTGCATTATTATCCCAAACATCATCTTCCAAACCTGCGGCCCAGGCCATAGCCAGATCAGGGTCAATTCCAGATTGCATAGTAGTGGCCTCTTTATGCACATCTTTGGACTCATACATGAGGTCAGATATTCCAGTAGCAACAGCAGGATCAGTGAGACCACCAGAAGCACTAATGTTATGCCGGTTGCGGTAGATCTCAATGAGTTTGGCACTGTAGATGATACCAAGGACAGGTAGTGTTATGCAATACTGAATCACAACAAAAAGGTATGGAAGGATAATAGGAGAAAAGGCAGGCGTCCATTTACACTCAACTGCCCTTTTGGGGCTGCATAAGACTGTAAGCCAACAATAAATTCATAACCCTAGGAACGTATGTCATGTGATGAGCCAAGAATTTTACAGCTCTTTAAGCAGTTTTAGGATTTTAGCAATGAAGTAGCCTTTCAATCCAGGAATAGTTAACTGCTTCAAGAGATCAGAACCCCAAATACTACAGTAACCCATACCTGGTAGGACCCAAAGGCAAGTACTTGGCCCTTGGAACAAAACAGAACAAAGATACAAAATCAAGAAGCCTCTCATGGGTCTCATAAAGTTTCTTAAGTTCCTCATCACTCCATTCTTGTTTGCTATTATCATGCTGACGAATATCCCTGCAAAAAAATCACTCACAGTAGTCAGCTCAGGAAATTCTACAACAGTAAGTGGAATTTTGTGGGCAACATACCTTGCAAGATCATCTTGAGCTCTATACATTTCATCTAGGACTTTGAGCATTGGGCTTATCAAAGATCCAAGACCAGTACCACTAGCTCCTTGATTTTCCCCATTGCTTAGTTGTAATTCTGAAAAGTTTGACTGTACACCCCCTAGAGCTAAAGCATGAAGAAACTCATATATCTGCAGTCTGTAAGGTTCACCAGACCTTATTGCAATGGTTGTTAGGGCTTGGACAGAAGCAATACGGATCTACAGAAATAAACAACGAGGTAAGAAAAATGCCAGTGGTATAAGAAGATGCAATACTATCAGCTTCTCGGACTGTCAGAGGGGCATACCTCCCAGCTACCACTAAATGCACACCTTTGTAGGCGTGTCAGAGCGCTAGAAAGTGTAGGATTACGGGAGCTAGCTGCAGCAACCATTTTATCAGCATCAAGCATCATTAGTGCAGTCCCAGGAGGTGTTGCAGACTCCCAGGCATACTCAGATGCAGCATAATTTGCATTTTCTCCTAGAAACCAAACCTGTTGATCCGTTAAAGAGTCAAGACATCAGCATACTGTGACTCAGTCAATGAAGAAAATAACCTAGTGAGTTATTGTTCTTACAGCAGCTTGAACTAATCTTTGCAGTGCCATAGCAGATTTTGGATCAGAGGCAGATACCATATCAACAGATGCAAATCCAGACATTGAACCAGGCTGAGGTGGTGGCAGATCAAGGACTATTGTCACAGCTTCCAAAGCTGTATGTTTTCCATCTGGTCCTGCTCCTACAAGGCATGTCTAGAAAGATAACAAGTGTTATTTTTTGTGAAATTCAGTGTCATCGTATAAAAATCTCATGCAAACAAAAATGACATAAGTAAAAGGTAAGGTGTCCTACGCATATAGCTAAAGTAATTGCAGCTTTGCAAATTGACACAAAAGTTAGTCTCTCATTAAGTAAACCTTGGTGATTCAATATAATATTTGACAGTACTGTATGATAAAAGGCATATACCTTCCACAGCAGCTGTAGCACGTCAGCATCAATCTTACCAGGAACTTTGGTGGCAAAAATTCTAGCAATCTCAAGCAGAGTCACGGCCATATCAGGGGTTGCCTATCATGTAAGAACAAACCATAATGGTAAATCAATCACATATCCAGCAAATGAGAACAGATTACTAATAATCAAATTATTAGCTGCAAAATGCAAAAGCAACAACCTTCCAACAAAAAAGGGGAAACAAAACAATGCCAGAAAATAGTCTAAACAAAATTTAGTTGCAAGAAGTCCCATGTTTACAAATTTACAATCAAATGTCCAAGAAAAAAGAATGTCTTCATTTTTTATTTTCTATAGGATGATAATTTTAAATCATGGAAACCTACGGAAACTTGAAGTCACTGCAGTACAGTTAAATTTGCTTTCGAATACATATGTCATGTTTTTGAGGCAAACAGCTGAAAGTAAGGCATAAATGGGACGAAACAATACCTTGAACCTAGCATGTAGAGTTAATAGGACATCATTCAGGAGAGAAGAAGGCCAGGCTGGATCAGACAGCTCACATGCAATAATAGATTTTAGTTCTTCAAAAGACTCATGTGGATTTTGCATCCATATCAAAGCTTTGATGACCATTGCTCGAACATATACACACTCGCATGCTACAGTTGTCCGCACTACTTCCATTAATGATGCTAATAACCCTGCTATTGTGTCCAATCCACCATACCCGTTGGATAGTGGATTAGCCTTTCGAGTAGCTGCAACATGATCATGAAGAGTTACATGATTTTATCACAAAATGACAAAAGTGAAATTTAACTAAACAATTGGACCACTTAGTTTTATTTCAAACAAAAGAAGGGGACAGTAGTGAACCACCGTAAGCATGCTGCAATAAATAAATTTTATTCTTACAAAGATTCATTGTCCAGCCTAACTCTAAAAGAGATGTATTTACATCTATGGGATGCTAATTGCCAAGTTGTCTGGCCAGTCCAATCAGGAATCATTTGAAGGAGCTAACTTTGATTAATTTTTTAATTAAAATGCACAGTGCATATGATTTGCGGCGGTTTATAATTGAACAGTTAAAAATAAAATATCATCATGGTACCTTCAGGTTGTGAGTTCTCATTAATATCAGAATCAAGAGACTCAACATTATCTGAATAAGATTGAAGATTGGCTGCCTCGTCAAAAACACCTAAAGAATAAGCAGCAGCTCTACTCTTTCCCATTTCCTGTACTACTCTTGCAGCAGCATGAAGAACAGGACGAGAGAAGCTACGAAAAGAGCTCTCCAATCTGAGAGGGGAAAAAGAAATAAACAATAAAGATCCACGAAGAAGAGAATGAATACAGGAAAAATAAAGAGATCAAGCACTTAACAGTTGACTGAAGATACAGACCTTCTCATTACAAGTTTAATGAGGGGCTGAGGACGCCTTGCTTTAGAAGTTTTTTCAGATTTTGAAAGAATACCCTTTGATGCTACAGAAGGAGCCTCAGGCAATTTGAGAATTTCTCTAGTTAACCGAATCCATCCACCAGCTCTGTCCTCCGTGCTGCAAAACATGGCAATTCATATGGAAAAGCACATATATACAAGTCAAACTGAGGTAAGGAAAGAAAATATGTAGAAATTTAACTTGATGAAAAATCATCAGAACCTTTCTGTGTTGTCAACTTTTCCCAACACACAGAGTATGGCCTCAAAGCAGACCCTGTCACTTGGGTCCAGAAGAAGTTGATAAAGGAGAGAACTGTACTGAGACTTTATGTCAGGCCTCTCTGCATAAAACATATTTGACCAGAACCACGATTCAATACATTCCCTCTTGAATCACAACGTTGATTCAAGACAGGCACAAAAGCAAATTGCACTTACCATCCAATACACGAGCCCTAGAAATTGAATGGCACAGCTTTGCAAGGTAAACCCTAGCAAGAACATCGTGCAAATGAAGGATATCCTGAAGAGCGCCTGGTTCAGTTTTACACAATGTAATAATAGGAAAAATGAGAACACCATAGTAGGAAGAGTTCAACAAGTTAAAATAATGCATTGCTGAATTTGATAAAACTGTATGCAATCAGATATACAAGCAGGTAAGGTGTTCCTTGAGGATTTCAAAACAATCAACAGTAGGAATGCAGGATCAGCCACAACAATCAGATGTAGTCCAAAGCTACTCATATGCAATTACCATACCAGCAGTAAATTCATGCCACCAAAAATCCATGTATCATGGACCACATAAACAAAATGTTTCACTATTAAGTCACCCTCTCAAATATTACTGAACAGAGTATGGAGATCAGATAATAGTACATGTAGGAAATTTCTTGTTGGCATTTGAGCACGTATTACATTGGCAACTGTCAGAAAGGTAATATTTTCCCACAGTGTTCAAATGACAAACAATAAAAAGATGGAAGGATAAGAAAATCAGATCAACTAGAACTGTAATTAGCTGCACAATATAAGTTCAGATGACAAACAAAACAAGGATGAAGAATAACAAAACATACCACCAGGTTGTGCGTTTTTGCCTGCATAACAAAAAAACAAACATGAAGCTGACAATCTACAGAAATGGCGTGGAACAAATTTGTTGTGTATTAATTAAATATATCGAAACAAACTACTGTTAAAATGTTAGCGCATTTCCGTACGGAGAAAAGATCAGTTATGTTCTAAACCACAATGAGTCAATGACACATGTTTTGTCTGCTTTCAAGAGCAAAAACAAAGCTGAACAATTAATAGCAGTGAGGAAACTGACCCAACGCCATTGCAACAGAATATGGATCTCTCATGGCAATTTCAGAGATTATTGACAGTGAATGTCTCACAGCAACAGGGTCAGAAAATTCAACCCTGCAATTGTATCAGGCCAGATGAGAACAAAATGATGATCATGCAACAATATGTTCCTCCATAAAACATTATTATTAGTCTGTCAATTACTCAATTTTGTACTTTTGTTGCAGATGCAGAATCAAGTGATCATAAAAATAGATAGACAGAAAAGTGTCCATTTGATAATTATGTTCAGACAACACAATGAAATGATGAATATAGAAACAAATCAAACTTAAAGAAGAATTTGATACAAATATGTAACTTAAGGAATTGTTTTTAATCTTTGTAGAAGGAAACATTTTCAATAAGTTTACCATTTGATAACTCTGCTGTTACGCTTACTATGAGACTGGATACCCATCCTTATAAAAGGAACGTCAGCTCTCACAATCTCATGCCCATCTAACAAAATCACCAATACAGTTTAAAGGTGTCCCCTCTAGGTCTATCATGATAGGGTCTTAACAAACCAACAGCTATAAAATACTTGCTGTTTGTTTATCACACTCCGAAGAATCCTCGTACACCAGACAATTAACAATGTCATCTCAATAGTTTCTCGATTTGGACTAGGCTTCTGATAAGAAAGAACTATTATTGTGATCGAATAAAATATTCCACAAAACAATACTCCACACCCCCATTTGTTTTCAAAAGAAGCAAACCTAGTAGGAAACTTGTAGATCAATTAATCAAACAGGGGTGGAAAATAAATCTAAACTTAGCTTTCCAGAGAAGAAAGGTCACACTCACCCTTGGACAGCTCGGTGTAGAAATGCCGGATTGCCAGGATCAAGAGGAAGTCTTCTCAGGGCACTTAGTGAAGCATACTGCAAATTACTCCGTATAATGGACTGCAAAAATAATACAAAATAGAAAAGAATCATACGAGATCTTGGATTTATAATAATGAGCATTTTTAATTTTCAGCTCAGAATAAACTCGAAATTGTTTCACCATCTTTGTTATCTAATGTAGAGAACACTGCCAACTACGTATAATGTTGCAAACAGTATATTCCCAATGCCCACTATTAGCAAAGTATGTGATGGGAAGCCCCCAAGAAAAGGTGGAGGGTTAAGTCTATCTAGAACAAACGTACTTAACAGTGTATAAATAAAATGCATGTTCTTGAATATAAATAGTACCTCCTTATCGCCTCCCTGCTTAGTAAAAATACCTTTCTTTCGCTTCTGTTTAGTATCTGCCACCTGAAAGCATCCAGAATACATCGTGGACAGAAGAACACTGTCAATTTTCTAGATAAACCAGGGACACCAAAAAGGAACCTAGAGAAATAAAACACTGAGGAACTAATGTGAATGTGAAAAACATAACTGATGGTATCAATTATCAACCTTTTCCAAAGTACCAAAAACAATCTCGAAGAGTTTTTCCAACATCCCAGAATTGCTTGTGGAAGAGGAGGTAAGGGCCTTCAGAGCAGCAAGTCTTCTAGCATGAACTTCAAAGACCAGCATCCATATTAAGCACTATGAAGAACCACTCAATGAAACTTACTAAGGTTTAAGAAATTTAACTGACACAAAACATCTTTGCTTTAGCTGAGCCATGCATAAGGATATTGTCATATTGTGATATTCTTATTTGGTCATGTGGTCCCTTTTAGGCAAGATAAGATGTTTGCCAGAAATATAATTCTCATTAAGACGCAAAACATAAGAAAACAACATTATACTTATTTCATAAAATTGAGATGGCAAGCTTAGATACTAGTAGGGCTAATCATGGATTTCAGTGCATAAAGAGAGCAGCACCAATGAAATATCCAAAACAGTGACAAAAAAGTTGGGTTGGAACACAGGTTTTGCATGCATAATGTAGCTTTAACATATACTGAGAGCACAGTATAAAAGCATACACTCAATATCATCGCTGGAGGACTCTGCTGAAAGCTGATCAACTATTCTGGGCACAACATCTGCACGAGTTACTCCTCCGACAGCATCAATGTCAGCAAGAGCATCCCAGTTTGGAGTGGGTATGCCACCAGCAGCACTTAAACCTTGAGAACCATTATCTGACAATATGCGAGCCAGATAATAGTAAACATAGCGCAGAACATTTCTGTCTTCGCATTGCTGATGGAGCTGTAAATACAGAACCAGGCTCAATGTAAGAGAAAAGGAAACTAAAGTAAACAAAATCTCATTAGGCTAACATAACCATGAACTAGGTTATGTGCGTGATTTCAGTTACAAGTTACAACACACATTGTAATATACCTATATTCTCTGTTTTATACATCAAAAGCTAGGCATCAATTTTCTCAAAGGCCAACTTTAATAATAACGCACTGTGGTGCTAACATAGGTGAATTTGCATAATTGCATTGTGGTGATAACATAGGAATTTGCTGGGAATTAGCTCAATTACGTTTTTTTAAAGTAAATCCGCTGCCTAAATGGAATATGAGACCACAACGAGAGCTAAAACAGTAGAGTATAGCATCATTACCATAAGAAGAGATGGAGCCACCGAAGGATCCACAGAATTGTAAACCGCAAGCTTAGGGAACACGCTGTTCACGAGCTGCCTCTGGGAACTTTTCTGCAAAAGGGAGTGAACAGGCGCAGATAAAGCTACAGATCCAAGCTCGCACCACGTAATTCGAACTAACCGAAGCAGCACGACGAACCTGGTCGCACGTCGCCGCGAGCTCGTGTATGCTCCGCGCCAGCTGCGCGTACGAGACAGGCTGCACGAGAAACAGAGTCCACAGAGTCAGACTAAGAACCGATGTACAGAGATGATAGAAATGAGGCGACGGTGAAGCGTAGAGGGGGCGCAGAGACGCGCCTTCTTCTTCCTGTTGCGCTGCGGGAGAGCCTTGACGGGGTTGAATGCCTTGGCGGCGGTGATGGTATCGTTCTGGATCTGGCTCAGGGTGGTCAGGGCCCCCTTCTTCGACTTGCGATCCGCCGGCGCCGGTGCCGCCGCGGGCCTCCCCAGCGGGCCGCCCGAGGACGACTGCTGCGACGACGCCCCGGCGGCCGGGGCGGGCGACGGATCCGAGGTGATGAGATCCATCAGCGTGCTGCCGGACGAGTCCTTCCCGGAGGCCATGGCCGCGGGCGTGCGGAGCGCGCGGCCGTGGGAGTGAGATCTCCGGCGAGGAAGAGGCTTTGTGCGGGTACTCGGGTTGGGGGCAATTGGAGGGGCGAAGACGATGGGTGGATGAATGAATGGGCTGCTTGATCCAACCGCCAATTTTGGATTTGGTGTACTGTCTTACGCGCGTAGCTGGCTGGGCCACTGGGCTGGTTCGACCGGACCGAAATTTTCACACCGTAGCTGGCTGGGCCGACAGGCTGGTTTGACCGGACCGGGTTTTTACACCGTAGCTGGATGGGCCGCTGGGCTGTTCGACCGGACCGAACTTTTGACACCGAGATTTCAAAATTCAAATCAATTAAATGTATACTGTGTCATCTAAAAGAACTAGACACATACTGTACTGTTTATGTACACATCTGCAGGCTGCAGCATCTTAAGAGGGAAAATATCTATTTCTGATTTTGGATTATGCTTGTAGTCCAATTTTCTTCCTTACAAGTATTTGTGCCACACTTAAATTTTTTTTTAGATAACTTATTGTTTTTTAAGTGAGGCCTCAACTAAAACAAGGCGTATAACGAATAAAGTGACGACGAATACACACGAAATAAAAAGGGTGGCCAGGACGAAAGCAGGAGCATGTGCATAACACACCGACACTCCGAACGGAAGGAGACGAGTAGGCACCAAAAAAGCATAGATCCTAATAATTAAACTATTAGTAGGACCAAACGTACGCAGATTAGCCAGGGGAGGTTAGTAATTGTTTCATATTGAAAACATGTGATTACTTATGCATGATTCCGCCAAAGAAGATGCAGTGCGCAGCGTATCCCCGGACATCTCGTCACACACAGTTGCAAAAATAAACAACGAAGCGCAATAGAAAAGTTGCATGAAAAATACAGCCAGTAGTGGTCTAGTGGATGATGAAAATTTTGTACGGCGAATGACTTCGTACACAGCACAATAATAGTTCAAAGGCACAAACCTAAAAAGTCGAATGATTCTAATAGACACTGAACAAGGCGCATTATTACAAAATTGAGTGTCCGATCCTAGTCAAAATGGTGAAGTTTACGTATCCATGCTGGATTGCTGGGCAGTCGGACTGAGCTTTCACAGAAGTGACGCCCTTCAGATAGATAGGCAATACAGTTTTTAGTCCCAAGATGACATGATCTGTTTCTCAAGATCACAGCTAATTAGAGTAGGAGCAACAGACCATAGATTTTTTAAGATAGTGGACAACAGACTGCAGATATTTGGAACAATATCGGGCCTATACTAACTGTAAGTTTCGCAACCTGACATCAAACATATACACTCAAACTGATGGATAGAGGCGAGTTACTGACTGGGGGCAATCTGATCTCATCCCTGCAAGTGAGTAATATGCCAGAACCTGTGCCTGACCGTCTGGGCAAGGCTCATCTTGTTTGGGAGCAATAAACTCAATGTTCCAGAAGGGTCGCACCATCGCCATTAGATCAGTGCCATTGGGAGATGCCTTGTATCCCTGCACCCATAGGTATCGCAGCGACTTGAGTTGTAAAGCAGCCATAGCCAGTGCACGTTCACTAAAGAAACAACCCCTTAGCTCCAATTTCTGCAACATTGGGCATCCTGTTGAGAGTTGCAGAAGTCCTTGGTCAGACTCCCCAACATTCCCAAGCAACATGTAACGGATTGTTTTACTAAATTCACCAACGTACCCAAGGCCAACATCGGATAGAGCCCCAGGTCTCACATAAAATGCAAACCTCCGGAGCTTGGTGCAACCTCTCAACAAAGAACGGACCCCATTGTCAAGGGGTGATTCTGTTATATTTGCTTCTCTATCAAGAAGGACAAGCCGGAAATCATTAAGACTTCTGCTGAATGTACCAATGGCTTCTAGAGCTGCATTTGTAATGTCAGTGACATGCACCGCCCAGTATTCCAAATGAGGGCATCCTTGAGCTACAGCCATCAATCCCACCTGTGTAACCATACCATGTTCATCCTCAAGACCTCCTTGGTCATCATCCCCTCTCTCTACTCGAAGTCTCTGTAATTTCTTGCAGGTCTGTGCAACAACTTCTAATCCCCGATCCCCTATTACATCCCTTACCTGTTTGATTCACAAGACAAGAATATCAGCCCATGTTAAACTAGCATAGTCCTATGCAACCTCCAAACAAGAAATATAATAAAACATATAATTAATCTGCCAAGAAATACCTCTAGAATTTCCAGATTCGGGCAACGCTGGACCAGCTGGCAGTGATCCTCTGTGGAAAGGAATGCAAACTGAAGATCTAACTTCTTGAGTGCAGCACCATACGGGAATAATACTTGCATCTCATTCATTCCCATGTAAAGCAAACTTAAGCGGTGCAGAGAAGGAGGGAAATAATAATTTTCATAATTTCTACTCTCTGCAGCTTGACCCTGATCATCAAAGGAACCACCAGCGAAGTCCTGCAATATTTCTGCTGTGCGGAATAAATCAACCAGGTCAGGCATGAAGCACTCACTAATCTTCAAAACTTTCAGCCTTCGACAATTGCGCACAAGGAGGGTAAGATATGCTGGGGATGCCCTCAGATCTGTCAAAAAGAAATTCAGTGTCTCAATGACAGAGTTGTTGGTTGCAAGCTCACGAAGCCATTCATCATTTTCTTTGTCGGCAATTGAGCTGTCTTCCAGGAACAACATTTCGAGTTTCCTGCACATGACAACATTCATACCTGGTTATTTATCTAGAAATCTACAACACTCCTGAAAAAACATGTTTCTACAATTCTACTAGACCCGTCTGCACTAAGTAGCATTGGAATCAAATAAGCTAAATCCTCACACGGTACTATAAAAAAACTGATAGTTAAAGCCCACCGCTTGCCAATATCTAAAGCTAAGCTACAATTATATCCAGAGTTGAATTCGAGCACCAAAATGTGTTGCGTCATGGGCAAAAACAACTCCTTGGCTATTCTCCCTCTCGCAACCCATACTTAAATACCTTTCAAAAAAACTACATAAGAAAGGAGAACTTTAAATGACTCACTAATTAATATTCTCCAACAAGAGAAGGGGAAAACGAAATTACTTGCAGGTGCGAGCGAGGAGGGCGAGGGAGGATGTTGAGAAGCCAGAGCACCGGTCAAGCTTGAGCGAGGCGAGCATGTGCGCCTTGGCGCGGACGAGGACGTCGAGGTCGTCGTCGGACACGATCATCCTGCGAAGGTGGAGCGACTTGAGGAAGTCGAACGAGGCCGACAGCTCGCGGATCCACGGCGAGGCGGAGCCGCCCCAGTCCTCGGGGATGAGGTTGAACATGGCCGCCCGGGGCTTGGCCTTGAGCTTTAGAGACTCGAGGCAAGGGAAGCGCCGGAGGAGCCGGTCGGGCGTGGTGGAGTACGCCATGGCGACCGTGACGTGCTTGCGGCTGAGCGCGTCCACCCGGCACCAGTGGCGGCACACGAGCGAGATGGCGTCGCGGTCCCAGGGGTCCTCCACGAACCCCATCACCAGCCCCAGCGCCACGTCCGGGATCCCGAAGCTCATCACCCTACCCAGCCGCCGGTCGCCGGCCTCGCCGCCCATCGGGTGTCGGGTGTCCGGTGTCCCCTCGCCCCCCGCCTCCGGCCGATCTGTCGCGACCCGATCTGTTCCGCCGCGGGTTCGCACAGGGGAGGAGAGTGGGAAAGTGGATGGTGAGATGGATCGGGTTGGGTTGGGGTAGGGGTGCGGCCGTGCGAGCGTAGAGAATGGCGAGGAAAAACGATCTGGGGAATTTTATGGGGGATTTCCTACTTTCCTGTCCTGGCGGAGTCGATGGGAGGGAGGAGCGAAAACCCTCTCTCTCCGGGCGCCTGTGCGGCTAAGCGGCGCGAGCGGTGGAGCGGCGACGCCGGCCTTCCGCCCTTCTCTCCGCCGTGCCTTGACTGCCTTCTCCACCAGTGGGCGTCGGGAAATGTGCCTGCCGGCTACCGCGGCCGACGCTGGCTGCCGGTAGCCAGATATTTCCCCCTCTCCATCCTCGTACGTTATCCTACGGTTATGTTCCGACGGCTGGCCGGGCGTGGCCAGGGTTTCCCTCTCAGCTCTCGTGGATTAGCGTTGTTTTCGTGGATAATCTTCTGGGCGCTATAATTAGAGCTCCGACCGGGCCGTTGTTGTTGTGGCATCCAAGACACCGGAAATCTGTAGTGAATGATAAATTTTAGTCAGAAGAAAAATTATATCACCAGAATTTGTTATCAATCTATAGCTAATGCAATTAATTTGTCCACCAGAATTTGCTATCAATCTATAGCTAATGCAATTAATTTGTCTACATTTTATGGATAAAATTATTGCTATATCGTAATTTAATAGTTCACGCTTCGTATTCTTAAAAGAAAAAGAAAAAGAGAGGTGCATCGTACGTACAATAGGAAGAATTATGTATATGAGTTGCTTTAGTTGCAATGTTGAGCTTTCACTTTATATCATTGAACACCACATCTTTGTACTAGGGCAATATGTGGGTTTTTTTCGTTGTGTAAAGTTTTTTCAATAAGGCTAAATATAGTATAGTTTTAAAAAATAAGGGTCTCAATAAAATCCACATCTGATTTTATTTTGCTTTGTCTAGACTTAGACTTACTTACAAGTCCAAATAAAACTATGCCTAGCTAGCCCTAGCTCAAAACATTTATAAATTTCTTTATATGTGTGATTGGAGTCAAAGCATCATATATATATATATATATATAGCTTTTATAGGAAAGGATTTCGAAAAAAACCGTTACAAATCGAAGAAATTATAGGTACAAATTTTATGAATCCATGAAATTAATCACTCTCTCTTCATTACTGACATCGGTGCCGGTGGTTGAGACTACGGAAAGGAAGAACGAGGACACACCGAAACGAAGCGGAGAGATGAGAATGTGATACGTAGTAGCCAAAGAAGATTAGAGAATATGTTTTTGTCCTCTTAGGCTAATGAATCTAGTATAATTGGTTTGATCTATTTTTTTATAAGATAAATACCTGTATATATGATTTAGAGACTCTGGTTTTTATGGGTCGTAGATGATCACCTCTCTCGCTCTGGCCTAAAAATGGTCATGCCTATTAAGCGTTTGTAGGCTATTCAGGATGCAATGTTATCTTCGCCCAATCTCCCTTCCCTCGCCACTAGCGCCAGCATGATCTATCTTGCTTTCTGTCGGACAACATTTACTAGCAATCTAGCGCTATGACATCCTCCTTTCAGCCAAGTTTTCCAATGTCTCGGTGGCATCCCTAGACCGGGAAACACTCTCTATTAAAGATCCGCCAACGTTCGTGACATGTCCAGGTCAATTCGCATATATATTACCTCTCCAATAACACCAAAGTGATTACGACCTTTTGAGGCATTGGCTTGCTCGACAATAGCTGTCGCAACAAGCAGCATGTTTTTTTTTTGGTTCACATAATGACGACAATCGCAATGATCGATCGGCGCCGATGAGCTAGGGTTGGGCGTGGCTCCTCCAATATCCATGATTTTGGGCTTGTTGTACCGACTTGATATGGACTAATAATCAATATAATTGCATTCTAAAAGGGGGGAGAATTCGGATACCTGGAAAAAAATCATAGGCAAATAGAGAAACCGGACGTCGAGGCATGGGCGAATTCATCTTGCAGGCAACCCAAAGTTGCATATTGCCGGAAAGGTTGGGCCACGGACGTGACGAGCATTCGGCGAGCAAACTGCAAGTATTGGAATATAGCGATGAGCAGGGCTCGGCGGAAGAAGGAAACTGTGAAATGTAGCGTCGATCTGGCGAGAGAGGGAGGGAGGGAGGGAAGGAGAGGGAGGGAGGAAGATGAGGCTCACGGTCGAAACGGGTGGAAGCTACACGAGCACGTTTCCCGTTTGTTCCTCGGCCTCATGCCCAGAAGGGAGCCCCCAGAGAAACGCGGGGAGGTGAGAGCTCTTCTCCCCGTCTGCATTTGCCGCACGCGAGCGAATCCCTGGACCGCTCGTGCCGCGTCCGGCCATGGCGCTAGCTCGGACGAGTGCCCTCGGCCTCTCTCCCGTTTTTCTTCCCTCACGCGGCAGGCGTGCGCACGTGTGAGTGCTCTTTATTTAGCATACGCCTAGAATAGCAGGGGCCAAAAACCAAAAACTTTTTTTTTGACCGAGCAGAAATCCGTGGGCTAATTGGGTGGATCTGCACCTACCTAGCAAAAGGCCCCACAAGCAAGTTTAGGGTTAGTTCACTCATCACAGCTTTCACAGCCCACCGGTTATTTGATCCCTCACTTAATCAAAACTGTAATAAAATTCAAGAAGTGGGAGGGGTTTATTATATAATCATGAATCCATTGATTCTTCTCTTTAAAACTAATCCAAAAGACTTACCTGTTCTTAGTGCATAAAACTTGTGATTATTTCGTGAACAACCGTTCGACGGTTGCACTTAGGAGCCAACAGGCGGCGCTTTCGGTACAATGACGCTATCCAGAATCTTGACGTTAACGAGTGGCAAGTCGGCAATACCCTCAAAACATATCGACTCGGTGCACGTTACGTGACGCCGACAGCACACGGCGGGCATGTGCGCAAAGTCTAACGAGGACGACATAAGTGTTAGAGTACATGACACTAAGATAGATTAGATATATACAGGTTAGACGTATATTATAATATTATAGATATTATATAGGATCGAATCAATATTATATTCCTACTCGTATACTCATATGTGGTAGTCAAATCTTAATACAATCATTAAATTTGTTAGATAAGAAATGATTAGATATAAATCTACCTTACATCCTCTAACAAAAAGGGCTCCTACGCATCCGGCAGCCGGTGGGCCGGGGCGCAAACCAGCGAACCACGGGAAACGGCGACGAAAGTTAACGGCGGGGTTCGTTAGGAAGGGCGCGGGGGCGGATGCTTGCGTGCTTTCGGCGAAAAGTTATGCTGCCCGCGAGTGCAGAGGCTGGCTGGCGCGGGGCGTTCGGTGCTGGGTGGACGCCTTCTCGTCGTGTCCTCTCGTCGCGGAAAAGGCAGCGTGTCGCGAGCCCCCGAAACGGGAAGCTCTGCCGAACAAGGCCGGGCAGAATGAGAACGATGCAGATCCTCTGTACTGGTAACTGGAAACGCACAGGCGGCGGTCCATCTCAAATGGTGAAATGGGCAGCTGGGAGCTAGCGGCCGCGCATGGCCACGCTCGCACCACGACCTTGCTGGGTGCTTGGGTGACGTAGGGAGTAGGGTAAGTGCAGCCAACATAGCTCAAAACACACATAGATGAAGGTTCGGTCAGACAACCATAAAGCACTGAGAACCGGAGCAGCATGGCTCGGCCGTGAAAACTGTGGATGAGGAGTAATCGATAGCGACATATCACATCTGTACAAACTTTACGACACGGAAGATAGAAGAGCTTCCAGACCCAAAGGTGACCAGACCAAGACCAACTTGCCGATCGAAAAGCAACAGACAACGGCGATCATTTCAAGTTTTCTACAATCATGCTACCTTATTTCTTCCACTAGCGTTTGAAGGATGCATCTGTCCCAAAAAAACGTAAAATATAATGTCAAGGACGCTGGCCCAACCTAAATAAGAATACTCTCTTTTCGGTTCATAGATACAGCAGATTAGCAGAATATTATGTCTGCCATAATCTCACCGATAAATTTTCTAGTTATTGTGGAAAGCAGATGAAGAGGGAGCAAGCTATAATAACTTCTACTGATGGCACCAGTCCAGCTAAAAATGAAAGACAAAAGAACAGAGTTGCATAAGTAAAGACGCAATTGGGGGTTTAACTCACCTGCAATATGCAGATGACAACATATTGCTTGCTGATTGCTCAAAACAGAATTTGATGGTGTTGAAGTTTCTCCTGTATTATTATGAGAATATGTCGGGGATGAGAGTTAATTACCAAAAGAGCGAAGTTTTTGGAATTAGGATGAATAAGGAAGAGGCAAAGGAAGCTACCGATATCTTCAACTGTAATTTAGGATCTTGGCCAATCAAATATTTGGGTTTGCCTATTAACCTGTCTAAGCTTTCAAACTCAAATCTGTCAGGGATAGCTACCAAAGTTGGGAAGAGGCTTGCTAGCTAGAAATTAGGTCACTTATCCTATGAGGGGGAGAATGATATTAATTGTCTCTTGTCTTAGCAGCATTTCCATGTACGCCATGGGTTACTGTTGGCTCTCAGAACAGATTCATAAAGAAATTGATAGACGAATGAGCAACTTTTTCTAGAAAGGGGTTGATGGTAAGAAGAAGTTTCATATGATGAATTAGAGGGCGTTATGTGCTCCTAGGGAGTATGGGGGCATGGGTTTCATGGATATAAGGTCATTTAATATTTCTCTCTTAAGCAAATGGATATTCAAATTGGAATCGGGTCATACGGGCTTGTGCTTTGATATTATTAGGAGAAAATATCAGCTGGATAGGGGGTTTTTCCACTCTTCAAAAAATGGGGGGTCGTATTTCTAGAAAAGCCTTCACAAAGCAAAAGAATGGGCAAGAAGAGGAGGCGGATATGTAGTGGGAGAGGGAAATCAGACTGCGTTTTGGCATGATGTCTGGCATGGTGATGCTCCTTTGAAAACTGTTTATCATAAATTATTTGATATTTGCCATGATCCAGATGTTGTTATTGTTGAGATAGTTTCTGTTTAAGATAGAGAATGTTTGTTTAGGAGATCTTTGGGTGCTGTGGAGTTGGCTCAGTGGAATTCCCTGAAAGATGTGATTGAGAACATTCATCTTGGTACCAACGGAGATCAGATGGTGTGGTTGATTGATAAAAAAGATTTTATGACTAGATCAATGTACAGGCACATAACCTACAGGGGGTGTTTCGATGCAGATAGTATGATCATTTGAAAGAGTTACATTCCTCTTAAGGTTAAAATTTTCTTGTGGTAGATGTTTCGAGGGAGAATTCAAGTAGCTCAGTTGCGCGAAATGAATTGGAGAGGAGATCCCAACTGCAAGTTATGCTCTGGTTTAGAGACAGTTGATCATTTGATTTTCAACTGTGCTCATGCTATGTTTCTTTGGTGTTACATCAAGGAGACGCTCGGCTGGTCTTGTGCGCCGAGTGGCTGTGATGCCTTTTTACTTGTATTAGCGGGTTGTATGACTAATTCTCAGTAGAAGATGACGGTGGGAGTGCTAGGCGCAAGTGCTTGGGCGGTCTGGCTCCTTAGAAATGAATTTGTTTTTAAAAAATGCATTTACTCTGACGTTTTTCAGGTTGTTCACAAGTTTTTATTGTTCCTCACCCAGTGGTTACCGCTGGTCTCAGTTCGCATAAAAGAGGAAGCTACAAAGTGCTTGGCCTTGCTGCGTGCCAAGCTTCATCAGCTGACCCAATCACCAGAGGTGCCAAACGCATGTGCTCTACCTTGAAACAGTTGATGATTCCTGAAGTTCTGTGCTGCAAAGTTCTTTGAAGCTAGATAACTTTTTGTGTTTTGCTGGAAGACCAAAACTTTCCTAGTGGATCTCGTGGGAGTAAAAAAGTAACTATATACCACTGATGATGGATGAATGCTGTTAGTAGTAGTTAGATTTGCCTTTTGTGGAAGTATGGGCGCTGGCTGGAGCCTTATTGTCATCTGGGCTGTGTTAAACGCCGTGACAAACATGATATTGTAGCTGGTAACCCTAGCGTTTTCTGTTATCTTTATGCTTTCTAATAAAGCTGGGCTGCTAAAATCAGCCATTTATCTAAAAAAAGACGCAGTTGGGCCATAATCCATTGGTAGTGCAAAATCAGGGTCTCAGGACAATTTAGGTGGCCTTAAAGGATAGCCCAGCAAATCTTCCTCTTCTTCATGACCCAAGTGCCCAGTTACCCAAGCAAGAAAGAAAAATAGTGGGATCAAATGGCGAGGCATAACTGCATAAGTGTACATATTCTTCGTTCCCTCAACATCCCTGGGCAGCTGGGCTTAGCATTTCATGATCAACAGCTAACTCAAGATATGCTGCTCCATGTCCAAGTTGAGCTAGGCAATCCATAGCGTAGAATGCAGTGAGTCGCCCTTGAAGGCGTAAAGGCTTGTAGAACCGGACCCATGCACACCCAGCCAAAAGTTTAGTCATAACAAGGAACGGTTCAACAATTTCAGGAATCAGGACATTGTAATCACGCCACTACTCAAGTTGTTAGAGAATTAGTGGTAACCAGCGGGTTAAAATCAATTTTTGGAAGCAGGGTTGGGAAGCACTTATACAAAGAAAAATATGCAGTGGTTGACACTTGACTTGACATTGTATTTGAAAATATATGCGCAGTTTGAAAATCTAATATACTGCATCAGTGAAGGAAAAAACCAAAAAGCTTCTGCATTGGGGGAAGCGATTATCAAACCAACAAACAAAAAACACCAGATCTACACCCCCTTAACTAGGAATTGTTCCAGTCTCGGTGTCTTCACTCATCTGAAAAATCATACAAAAAAGTTCCTGAGAAATGCTCAAAATAATAGAAAGTTCTAATAGAACAACACTAAAATGTAACAGAAAACTGCACCGCGAATTAAATAATTACTTTAGCACTGCAGTTATTGCATAGTATTCACAAAAAGGATGTGCTTCAGTCCTTGAGAGATGGATAAAACATGTGTTTAACCAGGTTTTAGCTCTAGCATCACTTAAACCATTCACCACTAACTGCTTTGTTAAGATGGTTCTAAGGTCAGAACATCTTTGAAGCGAATGGCAACAGTGCCAATGCCTGACAATTTTTCAGGTGATAGGAAGGTAGCAGCGTAGCACACCAGATTGTCCCACTATTATAAGTACATTGGGATCCCCAGAGTAACTGGTGTTCATGGATTCCATGTGGTCTCTTTTCTTCTTCTTTTTCAGTCTAATGCTTAGGAGTCACTTAACTCCACCTTTGGCCTATATTTAACCCCCATTAGGGGAAGTCATTTTTCTACCTGCAAATTATTGAGGAGCTCCTGAGCACTGAATAAATACCCTACTCGAGTGCAGAATTACAATTAACATACAGTACTACAGACATGGCAGGCCTACCCAGAGCTATCACGGGTCTATGTAGATAGATGGATCTCTAAGCACACTTATAAAATAGACCATTGATCCCCCAAAAAATAAAAATAAAAATAAAATAGGCCATTGAATTATGCCTTGGTCTTAATGGATTTTTCCAGGTGAAAATTTACCATATAATGTACATTCACCATAGTAAAGCAAATGGAGAAACACTATGCAGCAGAGCACATATTAATAGATACCCATGCTCACTTTTTCATTTTGTAAGTTGAAAAGAATATGATAACCAGCTCAAAGCCTCAAACATAGTATAGCTCCATAAGTTTTCTCTGTGCTTAATGATTAAAACTATGTTCACAAGACATAAATGACTACATTTTTTCTGATCCTTTGCACTGGTGCCTTGTTTTTACCCCAATATATGTCAGACTATTTATCATCATGTGTAGCATCGATCAGGAATATATAGAAAGCATAACTAGCAGTTAGAAAACTATATTACAGTATTATGAACAAACCTCACTGCATTGTAAGTTATTTATAAGTGAATCATATACTTCCAGTCATCTCATAATCACAGCCTATGAGCCTAAATTAGTAGTTTAGTACTCTTGGAGTCTTGGTACTCCAGGGGATACAATTATATACCCTTGAATTCATTCACATTCAGTGCAATTACTGTTTCATGCATGTACTACAAACTGTTTAGAGCAAGAGCAAAAATTCAATTTTGACATAACTAGAATGTTAGCACCTGAGCGCAGCCATGGAAATCTTGAGTTAATATTGATCACTAATAATTAATAAACCATTAAATCCGAATGTGTTTTCTCCTAACTAACAACTTAAGCATGTAAAATAAAGGATCACAGGATAGCATTAATTTCTCATTTCATACATGCCCAGCACAGAAATAATAATAAAAACACCTGCACTAAGCACAGATAAAATGTTTATGCATAGCAACGTACCTTGAGCAGCCTCCTCTGCGGTTTCTTCTTCCTCTTGCACCTCCTCTGCTTCCTCTTCACCATCATCCTGGCCATCCGTATCATCCTCATATTCATCAAATACGGTGGCACCGTACCTGGAGTTGAGGTACTCGATGGCGGCCGGGGTGAAGAAGAGCTTGCGGGCATCGAGGATGTCGTATAGGTTGAGCGTCCTGGGGGATAGCATCTTGAGGGAGCCGATGTTCCTGCCGCTGAGCCGCACATTGTCGGCAAACTCCGTGGCGAAGAACATGGCCTTCTGCTTGGGGTCGAGCCCCCACCGCTGCAGAGCGGCGACGAAGTCCCTAGTCCGAGGGCCCCCGGCGAACTCCTCAGCGAACTCCTCAACGACGAATGCGTCGTCGGCCACGGCGGCACTGGCGAGCGCGGTGGAGATGGCAAGGCGCTTCTCCTTGCGGTTGATCTTAATGGACCAGTCCCGAGGCTTGGGGCCAAATATGACACCACCACCGGGGCGGAGAGGTGTGCGCGTCGACCCGCGCCGCGCCTTTCCCGTCTTCTTCTGCTGGTAGGGTTTCCTGCCGCCTCCTCTGACCTCACCGCGGGTGAGGGTGGAGGCCGTGCCGCGGCGCTTGTTCTG
>KE372916.1:164352-181352 GCA_000418225.1 Zizania latifolia
CCGCCGCTGCCGCTGCCGCCGCCGCCGCCCGAATTATACACCGCCCAACCTTGCCTTACACTACTCGCACTCGTGAGCCGTGCCGTGCCCCCTATCCTTCCTCTTGCCCCACCTTCGCGCCCACGCGGAGGCCGCGGCGCGGGGAAGAAGCGTCACGGGAACGCGCGCGCGCACCCGCCCGCCACCACCACGACGGCACTCGACGGGATGGGCGACGGCGACGGCGAGGAGGAGGAGGGCCACGTGCAGCTGTTGACTGGCAAGTCTGGCAGTGGCCGTGGGAGGAAAAACGGAGTGGGGAGGGGAAGAAAAACACCGCGACCGACCTATCGAACGAAAGCGAACGGGGCGGCAGCGAATCGAATCGAATCGGTAATTCCGTCCTCCTCTCCCCTGCGCCGCGGTGCGGGTGGTGGCGACGTGCCGTGGCAACCAAAAATCAACCGCGCAGCGGGTGGCCGCGCACACGGGGTCGACCGTCTCGACGAGCCGACGAGGTGAGGCCGTGAGAGAGACTAGCGACTTTTCTCGGGCTCGCGTAGTCTGAATCGGATCGCTCGGCGTGCCGAGGGCTGAGCCCGGTGGTCTGCCTCTGCCGGCCTCCACCCGGCGAATCTTTCCTGGCAGCGCACGCCTGGCTGCACGGGCGATGGGGATTGCGGGATTGCGATGCCTGGTGCGGCGCCGTGGCTAGGCTAGGCTAGGCACAGGGCAGCCGCCGGCCGATGCATGCCAGGTACGAGACGCGATTCCCCACCCAGCACCCGGCCAGTCCAGCCTAGCTCTGCCCCGCAGCCAGTGGCCGCGGGCCGCGCATGTGCCCGGTCTAGGGGGCTGTGGCCTGTGGGTCTCGGGCTCGTACGGTATGCGCTCTTTTTTCTATTCTTCCCTACGTGTCCCTTTTACCACAAAGCAAGAACAAAAAAGTTTCAATGCTTATAGAAAAAACAAAGAGATTATATGATAGCACTTATTTTTATTTGTTTTCATCTCAAGTAACTATAGTTATCACTTACCAGAACCTGTGATTAAAAAAGTTACCCAAGCAACGCATTTCTTTTCGCTTGGTCTGGGCCAGATCTACATCTACTCGCATGTCCAGTAAAAATAGTTTGAACTGGAAAAGCAGTGGCAGCTCGCTGATCCAGTGGGCGTTGCGTTAAGATGCCAAAGCAGCAAGCTGACAAAGGCGAGCATCTGTAAATCACTGTCGCGATCATGACGAATCACGCTCCCACGGTCTCAATTCCTCTTTGCGCATAACTGCATATGCACATGGTAATCACCATTCCATCGGTTTCTTACATGACCACATTTTACAGTACTATTACTGATGCATTCTTGCATCACGTGAGTTTGTCGCTGAACACGTCGGACACTTCTAAGTTCTACCGTTTTACTGTAGTATCACTGCTGCGTTTTGTTAGATCTATCTCTACCGCTGCCACGGTTTACCACTGGTCCTCTCGGCCACTAAACTTTCGCGCCCTCGAAGAAGCAGAAAACCTCGGCGAAAAATTTCATTTGCTGTCGACCAGTTGCATTATTGGAGGGGGTGAGAGTGACCCGTGCGTGTCCAGATTTCAGACTTCAGAGTCGAGACGCTGACCTGGCGTAGATCAGGTGATGGAGAATGGCAAGTTGGCGATCGATCCTTGTGATAAACAATTGAGCACTGAAGGAACAAAAGAAAAGAAAAGAAGAAAGCCAGTGTCACGATCGCCGTCGTCATGGAATTAGATTATTGATCCACCGGCCGCCGCGTGCGATCCATCGTGTGTGATGACGAGTTAATGACGACGGCTAGGTCCTGTAACAAAGGAGCATCTGCATTAGCATCGTCTTTGTCTGGAACAGCAGATCGTGCATCCCTCGTGGGTTCTTGCGTTGTGCCCTACCATGGTCGTCAGGACGGTGCTGTCCGTGCTGGGGCCGGCAGAATGCTTCCAGTTTAGGTGCAGCAAGCAGCATCTCGCCTGGAAGACCGAAATTCCCAACCGGAGACTGACATGCATTGGGCTTCCGTACAAAGCAAGATCAACAGCACGCAAAGTAGTATTTTTCTTCAGGAATGGCGTGCAATGTTGCTTAGCCAGGGATGCTGTTTTTGGTTACCTTTTCTTTCTCTTCTATTGTCGTCGAAGCGATTCGCTCGTTCGTTTTCATGATCAGGGTAGAGTGCGGTGACCGGAATCGCTTCATGGGTGGAAATTAGTACCTGTACCAAACAGAACTTTAGACTTGAAGGGGAAAAAAAGAGATCTTGGCAAGCTGCGCGCAACTTGCTCTGGCATTTGCAGTCGTCGATGCTATTTGATAACTTCTTTTGGCGATTTCAAGTACGGATGTGTTGATATCTGCACCTGTGTCTCCACTGCAACAGGCCAAACCAATACCAAATAGGAGTTGCAAAAAATGGAAGAGAACTGATCGTAGGTGAACCATTGTATGGATACGGATGCCTTCCAGCAGGTATCAAGCACGGTGAAGGACAGTACATGCAGCTTGAGACTTCCACTGTCAGTGTCACGACGGTGCTTAGACAGGTTGCACTGAACAGATACGATGTACTGAGTCCACCACGACGAAACAGGACGGACAGCGAGAGTACCACAGGCCAACAGACAGCTCGACACAATCAAAGAATTCTCCACGTAGATCCGACCTGCTCACTCGGACACTTTGTTTGGAAAGCAGATTCGCTGCATCATGACGATCGTGTAGTAAGTAGCAAGACGTAGTGGAATTGGACTACTGGCGTTTTCGTTTCAGGCGTTTCACCGTTGCTGTGAACCTATCACCTGTGAGCTTTTGACGAATTTTTTATTTTTTTCGGTTTACAGAATTGACCTCAGTTCAAAAGATTGCAATAGTACTCTTCCAAACAGTGACGTCCTTTGTGCGTGCGGTTTTTATAATGTTGGATGACGTGTTACTCTATGTTATTGTTAATTTTACGTTTAGATTTTTCTCACCACTAACAGGCCCAAATGTCCTGTGATAACCAACTAACCACTTGAACAGTTGTACGGTGCCTCGCAAAAGAAAACTGTATAGTGGAGACTGGGCTGGGCCAGGCCCAATCCAATTAGTTACCGCCTGGAACCGGCCCATGAACGAATTAGTTAACCTGTTCATATAGTTAATAGTTCCATCGAAACAGTATTTTGCAAGCTGCAAGAGCATACAAGTACAAATGTACAATATATGTTTTAAGGAGCAACGGTACTCCTTTTTATAGATGCAATACTGTTCAGTTGGTAAAGTGGATGTGTCTACTGTCAAGATAACTTAATCAGATAAAACTTAAAACAGCGCAAGGAAAGAGTTCAGCGACCATGCACTTTGTCAACAGCAGTTATTGCGTTGTGTGAAGAATGAATATATATATATTTTTTCCAAGGGTGTCACGTTTTCTTCTTTGAGCTTCAGAGCTTTGTTGTCTGAAAGAAAAGGAGATAAATGATGCACAAATATTTGTTGGGATCTATGAGGTTTGACGGTCTTAATGGTCGTACAAAGTACTATATCTATTGATGTGTATGTCTGCGTGAATAGGTTTGTTGGTTTACTGGGTAGGTGTAACATAGTTTCATGGGGTCACCTGATATTGCATCGTATGATAAATTAGCAGTTGGCATTTATACTGTCATGTGCTTGTTGGTTGTACTTCAATATCCATTCCGTATCGTACTTTGATCTTTATTATCTTCTTATGCTTGGAGACTTTGAGTTCGGAGTTAAATAGTTCGTCTGAAGTTCCCATGACTAGTATGGGTCATAAACAAAGTTCATGCACTCTTGGTTTGCTTGCTACCTTTTGCGTTTCATGATGGAAGTCCTGGAATCACAAGAATCTGACGTCTCCTAGCACTGTTGCATGCATGGGCTCAAGTGCTCCTTTTGGTTCAGAACATGGCGAGTTGTACCATAAAGCATTCGCTAACATTTCATGTAGGAAAAGAAACACAGCAACGGTACAGCAGCCACCGCCATGACATCGTGATGACACCGAATCTCAAGAACGCTGGCCTGTCTTTGTGCGCTGAGCAGCCGGCATCATTCGTTCCTTGTGTAAGACCCAGATTTGGGACGCGACACTATCTTTGTAGCTTCTTGGATTCCAGACACCTGAGTAAGTTGTGCCTGGCTGTTCATGATTAATCCGGTGGTGGATTCTGGCTTCCCATCTGTTTTAGCTGTGTTGAGACTTGAGACACATCAGAGCCAACATTAATCCACAACGGCATCTCACTTAGTGCTAGTGTGCTACCTTCTCTGCTCTGCTCTGCTCAAAATGCATGTATTTTATGCGAATTCCAGGTTGTTTTGTCGTGCAGCATGATGAAGAGCACGGAGGAAGGAGCAGCAGGCAAAGGGATCTGCACGGTCAGACTGCTCTTGCCTGCACGTTTTGCCCTTGTTTGGGAGCGTAGGCAGGCAGAGCCGTCTCTTGTCCGGCCTTCTGTCTCTCGTCTCAGCGCAGCATCCTGTTGCCTGGTTATCTCTTTGGGGTTTAGCAAAGCACAGCCGGAAGGGCCGCATGCTCCCAGCTGACGACGACGAGTCCGTTGGGCAGAGTAAAATAACCTGCTAGTTTTATCCTGACCCGGCCCTGTACTGCATCTGCATGCATGGATGATGATGGAGTGGCATGCGAGTATGAGACGCGATGAATAATTGTTGAGATAGGGGAGGAGACACAAGGGTCAGGTTTGAGCTTATGAACAATGATAGCGTCCTCCGAACCTACACATTCCAGTTCAGTCACTCCACCGGCTAGCCCCAGCCGCTGCACCCAAGCTGGCCGCTAGCTCGCACGTCCACCTCGGCGACTCTCGTCTCTCGCCATCTGCAATCTCTTCAATGCAACTACGCATGCCGCTGGGAGAGTAGAGTGGTGAGTTTTGCTGGCTGCTGGTGTGCTGATTCCATCCAGTCCAGCCTACTGGGACACCCTGTTGCTGTCGCCGGATCGCCTTTTGCCTCCCGTCCTTTGCCCCCACGTTGCGCTCGCCGCTCGCCTCGTTTTATACCTTTTTCCCTCCATCCTTTCCGACCTCGTCGCCTGACGCCTCCCTGGCTGGCTAGCTTCGTTGCTTGCTCCACCCGCCCACTCGGAAAATTCCTCGCTTCCTCTTCTTGAGCCCGCGCTCTCACTGCGTTGTCTGCTCGCGCGCGCCATGATCTGAGCAGCTCAAGCCTGAATCTATCTGGTGATAAGGAATTAAGGATACGGAGATGGCGGGAGGTGGCAGGTGCAGCTCCGTGCTGCGCGGCTTCGTGTCACTCTTCTTCCTACTGTTCCTCCACATTGGCCACGCCGGTTGCTGCTTCTCGTCGGGATCTTCCGCGCAGACGCTGGAGGAAGATGATGCCGTAAAAGGGGCCGATGGGAGGGGCGGCGGCACCAAGAGGAGGAAGATATCGCCGCTGGCGTTCTCCCCGTCGGTGTCGTCATCTACCGCTGTCGACGAGAGGGCCAGAGCCAGGCGCAGGCAGGTGTCGTCTCTTGCTACCAGTCTCCGGTTCTATATCCACCGCATCTTCTCGTACTCCTCCAGAGCCAAGAATGCTGCTGGCCCGCCGGCGGCGGAGGAGGAAGAAGAGGCCGTGACGACCACCGTTTCCTCGCCGCTCGCGCAGTCTCTGCCTCAGCGTCAGGCGTCCTCGGTGGTGTTGTCCACGCCGTCGTCGCCATGCGCGTCGCCGTTCCTGTCCCCGCTCTCGCCGCAGTCCCTCAGCATTACTCCCGTGCCGTCCTCGCCGCACAAGCAGCTCCCTCAGGCGACCAGGCAGTCATCCAGGTCGTTCGCCGCCCGCGGCGACCTGTTCCCGTGCAAGGTGTGCGGCGAGGTGCTGAGCAGGCCGCAGCAGCTGGAGCTCCACCAGGCAATGAAGCATTCCCTCTCAGAGCTCTCCCACCTCGACTCCAGCATGAACATCATCCGCATGATCTTCCTCGCCGCGTGGAAGCCGGCCGCACTCAGCGCCGGCGAGCCCCCGTCCGTCCGGCGCATCCTCAAGATCCACCACAACCCCCGCGCGCTGGCCCGCTTTGAGGAGTACCGCGACATTGTCCGCGGCCGCGCCGCCCGCCGATGCGCGGCCGCATCGGGCGGCGCCGGCGCGGCGGCGTTGGAGGAGCGGTGCATCGCGGACGGCAACGAGCGGCTGCGGTTCTACTGTTCCACCATGCTCTGCTCGCTGGGCGCGGGCGTGTGCGGGAGCCCCTACTGCTGCACCTGCAGCATCCTTCGCAACGGGTTCGCCGGGAAGCAAGCCGACGTGGACGGCATCGCGACCTTCTCCTCCGGGCGCGCCGCGCACGCGTCGCTGCCCGAGGACGTGGAGCGCGAATTCGCGTTCCTCCAGGTGCGCCGCGCCATGCTGGTGTGCCGCGTCGTTGCCGGCCGCGTGGGCCGCGGCGCCGCGGACGACAAGGTGGCCTACGACTCCATTATGCCCGTACGTCCCACCGCCGCCGCCTGCCGCGGCGACGACGACATCGAGCTCCTAGTCTTCAGCCCCCGCGCGGTGCTCCCATGCTTCGTCATCATCTACAGCTACTAGCTGCGTGCGCGGCAGCGGCACGAGGCGGCCAGCCTGCATGCCGTACCAGGGTATAGCCTTTTTTGAGTTTTTCCATCTCGTTAGGTGGCTGGGTCACAGGTCACTCGCCGCCGGCACGAACGGTGAGATCTCATTCTCCACTCAATCATAGCAGTAAAACGCCTGGCTCGCCGTTCGTTGATGTGCCCAACCGGTTGGGTCCGATAGCTCAGTACTCGCCAATGACGCTGGCCACTGCACATTGCATGTTGCCTCTCAACTGGATCGGATCGAGCACTCGACACATCATCCAACGTTGATGACCACGACGGTTAATTGAATGGATCTGACCCATAAGTTATGTAGCTTGGTTGGCATGTTCTTCTGTACCTGCTACTACTGTTGCTGTTCTGTCCTCTCGCTTCGCGTGTGTTATTGCGTTCTGCTTTTTTTTTCTCGTTGGCTTTGACGCTACCAGTACCAGAGTAGGCCTTGTTTTAATGGGCCAAAATAGACGGGGAATTAGGCCCATATATGTTGATAGCCCGTGAATGTACATTGAGTTGGGCTTGGTTATGGTCCAGCTCAATCAGCCCTTGTTTCTTGGAAATCTGAGCCATTTGGCTCATTTCTGTCTTGTTTATAATGTTTGACAGATCGAGACTTCCCATCGCGAGGAATACCGATCTTTTTAATACATCACTGGTTTATTATTAAAACAGATTTGAACATCCATTCTCAAATGTTATAAAAACGTGCCGTTGTCATCGTTTGAAATGGTTATAGATGATTTGCGACCTGACGTCCTCACATCATATGAGTGGGCTATTATATACCGGAGGACGATCCAAACATGTCTAAACTTTTTCTATTTTTCTATGTTCACCTCCTCACTGAGACGAGCGGTTATAACTTTCTGTCCTCTAATCAGATTCACAAAGGAGGTTTATCCAGATTTTCTCTAACAATGTTCTTGAAGAACACTCCAACAGATACTACATACCTATTTGAAATGACAGACAGCCAGAGCAGTAACCATATGAATTGAGGAAATATGATTTGACGCTGTGGTGGCAATTGAAATGGTTATAGACAGCTCTGTTAGCATTTCAATGGCGATAGAGAGCTTTTGTCACCGTTTCAAATGATTATAGTGATATACAAAATTGGTAATTGAGCTCTCAGTTTGAGAAAACAAAACACAAACTAGAGTATACATATTAATTTATATATTTACACTTAGCAGCTAACTAATGCGAGTTTTTTCGAAAGTTAATTCAGAAAAACAAAACCCAACGTCCTATTAACACATACAGTATTGAAATACATGGAGTAAATGAATATAGACATATTACTGTTGCATTCATTTTGGCTTTTGTTTATGTTCTGATCCATCATGAGATTTGTTGATCTTGACATTGTCTTGTCCCCTTCCATCGTATGAAACTGACTCGTGACCTAAATGAGATTTTCGGTAACACGTATATTCCAATCATCCAATGGGATGGATGGAAGTGAACAACCCGTGCACCTCCAAAACGTAAAAAATCGCCACCTGGTCAAAGTAGCCATTGGGCGCGAAGTACTGGACTCGATCAAAGAACATCATGCCTTTTTTTATGAGCTCACAAACAGTGTCAGTTTAAAAGGACGATCCAAATTCCATGTTCATTTGTCTCTCTGTGCGTGTGTGTGAGAGAGAGTTTCAGTTGAGAATTTTGGAAAGTATTTTAATTGCGTGGACGAGTCCGAGTCCGAGTAGGTACTCAGCACCGTCCTGAGACCGCTGTCGCCGGCCGACGCTGACCGGAGGGGAGATCCGATTTGTGTGGCCCGGCGGTTGACTGTTCTTGGTCGTCACAAGCCACTACCGTTTGTAACACAGAATGGCAATGGCTCAGTGCCAGGACTTCGGTGTTATCGACGAGCGCACGGAGCGGCACGTAGAATGAGAACGAGATTGACACGGGCGCAGGCGACCCACCTACCACCGAGCCGTCGCCGTGGTGCCGCGGGCGCGAGAGCTCGCGACTTCCCCGCAGCTTCGCGCACGCACGGGCGCGGCCCGGCGAGCTTGCGGCCGCGCGACGAGGCGTTGTCGCGCGCACGTGGCGCGCGCGGCTGTCGCGCTCGTCTTCCCTGTCGCTGGGCCACTAGCTATGCGTGAGTGGTCTGGTCTGTTCCCGGCTCCGTCGCCGACCGCACTCGCACGCCCCGACTCCGCCACTTCCCCGGCGCTGTAGTTTGAAGCTGAATAGACCTATTATACTCGGGGTGGGTGGTGGACTGGTGGGTACGGCCGCATAGATGTTCAGCTAGCGCACAAGAAAAATCTGGCAGATTGCATTTTACAAAAACCACCAGCTATTTGCTGATCTGTTCCACGATCCAGGGCTCCTTTGCATCGAAAGAAAATCAAAAGATTTATGGACTATTCAAATTCTTAAATTTTACTATAGCATCCTTGGAAACAAATGGTCTAGTTTGTAAAAATCCTTTGAATTGGATTCGTACCGTCCTATTACAAAGAAAAAAATCAGCCTTGGCTTATAAATCTTATTTTTCTGTTCATTCAAGAAGTTTCGTACACACTGTTTATTTATTTCTCTGCTATCTCTTCCAAGAGTGATTTTATTCAAAATTTCTGTGACCCATACGTTTTGAGAATTGTCCGCGTTTCAAAAGAGCCCTTGATGCGTCTGGGAGCTTTTCATATCCTCTCCCAGTCGCTAGCCGTCGTCTCCAACCTTCCTTGCAACGGCCAACGGGTAACCCAAAAAAAAATCTTTTTTTGGGCTATAATCTGATTATCGCCCGACCTGTCTCACTCCGAGCATTCTAAGATTTGAAGAACCCAACTCTTTCCTGGCGTTAGCTGAATCCGGCCTTATATATACGCGCTCTCCTATTCGGTTTCTAGAGCGCCAAATCGGAGAGAGTGCGCGGCGGGGGAGTGGAACTGAGAAGTCTGCCGCAATGGAGTCCATCGCCGCCGCCACGTTCGCGCCCTCGCGCCTCGCCGCCCGCCCCGCAACGGTGGCGGCCCCGGTTAGAGCGAGGGCGGTGGCGGCAGGAGCGGGGAGGCGCGGGAGGAGCGGCAGCGTGAGGTGCTCCGCCGGGAAGCCTCGGGCGAGCTCGGTGATCAACGGGAGCGCGGTGGCACTGGCGGCGGAGGAGGACAAGAGGCGCTTCTTCGAGGCGGCGGAGCGCGGGAACGGGAAGGGCAACCTGGTGCCGATGTGGGAGTGCATCGTGTCGGACCACCTCACCCCCGTGCTCGCCTACCGCTGCCTCGTCCCCGAGGACAACATGGACACCCCCAGCTTCCTCTTCGAGTCCGTCGAGCAGGGGCCCCAGGGCACCACCAACGTCGTACGGCCCCCTCCCCCATCATGCTCTCCCCTCCAATCTGCTCGCTTATCCATTCTTATCCCCCGGCAAATAATTTGCGTAACTGGATTGGCTTGAAGGGCCGATACAGCATGGTGGGAGCTCACCCAGTGATGGAGATCGTGGCCAAGGAACACAAGGTCACAATCATGGACCACGAGAAGGGCAAGGTGACGGAGCAGGTCGTGGACGATCCTATGCAGGTCCCCAGGAGCATGATGGAAGGATGGCACCCACAGCAGATCGACCAGCTCCCCGACTCCTTCTGCGGTGAGCGACCGAAATCAGCTTGAGAAGAACAGATGAGGAATACTTGATGTTGTCGGTGATTAAATGTGAACAATTGCATTTGGTAACGGTTTCTTTGTCCGTGATAGGTGGATGGGTTGGGTTCTTCTCCTATGACACGGTCCGTTATGTTGAAAAGAAGAAGCTACCCTTCTCTGGTGCTCCCCAGGACGATAGGAACCTTCCTGATGTTCACCTTGGGCTTTATGATGATGTACTCGTCTTCGACAACGTCGAGAAGGTACATATTCTCCGATGCCATTTTGCTGCACCTCATTATGAAAAGTTCGGATTTTTCTTTGATTGGCAGGGAGGAATATTATCATAGTATCAATCCTCTTTCATTAACTATTACTTTTCCTTTTCTTTCACCACTATCAGTGGCGAGAGAAAAATATATCATACCTATAGTACACTTTACCTATAGTCGAGAAGCTGTGTTTTTTTACTCGTGCTCCTTGTATTCGGTTTCCAGCAATGTCAGAAACAACATCTCTCATCCTGTTTGTTCATGTTCAGTACTTCCCAACTTATGAGTTAGACTTATGACATAAAAAACAACTCATATTTCCGGAATTTCGACTTGCTGCAAGTGTGAGACTGTGAGTTGTAACTTGCATAAAATCTATATCCTTTTTCAAATTCTTTGGTTTATGTTGCTGCAGAAAGTATATGTCATCCATTGGGTAAATCTCGATCGGCATGCATCCACTGAGGAAGCATACCAAGATGGCAAGTCCCGGCTGAACCTGTTGCTATCTAAAGTGCACAATTCAAATGTGTAAGCTAACCTGTGTCAATTCTTTCAATCTTTTGTTTTGCTAATTCTGCTTTGGTGCTCACAGCTTCTAGATTTATTTCATTTCCACCCCAGACCCATGCTTTCTCCAGGATTTGTGAAGCTACACACTCGGCAGTTTGGTACACCGTTGAGCAAATCAACCATGACAAGTGATGAGTACAAGAATGCTGTTATGCAGGCTAAGGAGCACATTATGGCTGGTGATATTTTTCAGATTGTTTTAAGTCAGAGATTCGAGAGGCGAACATATGCCAACCCATTTGAGGTTTATCGAGCTTTACGAATTGTGAACCCAAGCCCATACATGGCGTACGTGCAGGTATATTTACACTGTGCTCTTATCTTTCCTGGTATCTGTTTTTAACATGTGCATAAGAGCGTTAATTACTGTTATGTATAATATAGCCTATCCGAACACAGTTATATATGTGCACTCATTCCTTTGAAACTCTAAATAACACACTTTTACAATCTCTTAGGCAAGAGGCTGTGTCCTGGTAGCATCTAGTCCAGAAATTCTTACTCGTGTCAAGAAGGTATGTGAATCCTCCTACTGATATTATTTGAACCACATTATTTTTTTCTTTTCACTAATCTTCATCTTCTAAATCTTTTTCAGGGTAAGATCATTAACCGGCCACTCGCTGGAACTGTTCGAAGGGGTAAGACAGAGAAGGAAGATGAAATGCAAGAGCAGCAACTATTGAGTGATGAAAAACAGTGCGCTGAACACATCATGCTTGTAGATTTGGGAAGGAATGATGTCGGAAAGGTTTGTGTTCTTTTTTGCCTAGACTTGCATACAGTGTGTTAAAAGTCTGTCAGATCTACTGCATCACATACTGCCGTGAAGGCGATATCCTTTTCCTTTCTGTTGAGTCATGGTTGCATTAACTTGACAGGTTTGTTAGGATGCAATTCCAACCGTTTTCCCAGACTTAATAAAAGGGAATATGTTAGCAACTTTTCTTATGATTGTTTTCTACTTGGCAGGTCTCCAAACCTGGGTCTGTGAAGGTAGAGAAATTAATGAACATTGAACGCTACTCCCATGTCATGCACATCAGTTCTACGGTTAGCCTCTTCTTCTGTTTTGTGAACAATGGTTCTTGTATTCATTTTACTGTGCAATGTTGTGTTACTATTATTTCCTTTAAACATTCCATTCTACATTTTTAGTTTAGGCAAATGTCTTGTTCTTCTAAGGAAATGTAGGAGTTTAACTCTGAATAAACAGTATCTGACATATTAGCTATTGTGTCTAGCAAATGAAATGCATATGTAGTTTCTATATTACATATTGGCTTGTTTTATAAACACAAACTGTTTCTGCAATTTTGACACTTTCATGCTTTCTAGTGTGTGTGTGTGTGTGGGGGGGGGGGCTTGTTTAGGAAACATAACAAACTTGAACTAGCACCATAAATGACTTATCTTCACTATTTTCCAGAAAGCGTGTGTGCTATCTTTTTTAGGGTTGGTACCATATATTGTGTAATGATCAATGGGACCATAACTTATTATTTTTTTCTGTGAAAACTGAAAAGAAGTATAGAATAAAGGCTCTTACAGTTCCTTGATAACATCTTGTTTCTTACTTTGGAATGGTATTGACATAAGTGTGTATGCCTGTATGATGTGAGCCTGTGAGGTTCCTGCCTTCTGCACTTACGTTGAAGAACATTGTAAATTATGTTTGAATGATTTATAGGTTAGTGGAGAGTTGGATGATCATCTCCAAAGTTGGGATGCCCTGCGAGCTGCGTTACCTGTTGGAACAGTTAGTGGAGCACCAAAGGTGAAGTTGCCTACAATCTCCTTATTTGGATAGTGATCTGCTGTCTGTTGTCCAACCTTCATGCTATGCCTTTCTTTCTGAAGCATGCTCATAATTTATACTTTCTGTAGATTGTTTAACATTTTTGCATTTTCACGATACAAGGCATAGGTTGGGCCTGGGTAGACTCTTGGCAGTCTACTTGAACTGCATAGAATTATGTAGAAGCTTTTATTATTTTTAGATTTTGCTCTGTTGACTCCGATCACATTGCTCAGATCCTATCTGCATACCACTTCTCTCATTTACCAATCAGGGCCATGCTAATTTTCATCTTCCTTTTGTGTTCAAACTGTCGTTTAACAAAATTCCATATGGCATAACCAGGTTAAAGCCATGGAGCTGATAGATGAGCTGGAGGTCACAAGAAGAGGACCATACAGCGGCGGCCTAGGAGGAATATCATTTGACGGAGACATGCTTATCGCTCTCGCTCTCCGCACCATTGTATTCTCGACAGCGCCAAGCCACAACACCATGTACTCATACAAAGACACGGACAGGCGCCGGGAGTGGGTCGCTCACCTTCAGGCTGGTGCTGGCATCGTTGCTGATAGCAGCCCAGATGACGAGCAACGCGAATGCGAGAATAAGGCGGCAGCTCTGGCTCGTGCTATCGATCTCGCTGAGTCAGCTTTTGTGGACAAAGAATAGTCTCTCATGATAATTGTTTTTGTTAGTTCTTGTTCATGGCACTCTCGCTGCATGCCTGCATGTTAGGAAGGATGGATATCACCAGTGGGCTGAAAAAAAAAACAATAAGCTTATGTTGTCCTGTGAATCGAATAAATTGGAGGATATGGTTGAGTTGTTATTAGTTTTGTGCTCATCAGAAAGGTATATGTTTTTAGATTGTTTTGTTAGATGGAGGCATGTAATAACTCAGCAAGGTTCTACAGGAATATTTTAGTCCTCTTTAGTGCCCAGTCGCTGGTACTTCTCCCAATTATCTTCACTAGGCTGCTCGCAGATTCATTATATCATACGACTAACATGCACCATACAGAAACACATAGTTGCACTCGATTCATGTGGAGGAACAGAGTAATGTGCAGAATTTATACTGTTACCTCATTCGCCGATGTCCCTCATAATCAAATGATTCAAATGTGCTGATTAAGATGTACAGTTAAAACAAAGATTATAGTCCTTGGTCTGTTCATTGTCAGAGAGATTTTGTTAGTTCAATTGTCCTGATATTTAGTCACAAACACATTTCCCGCTGAGTTTGATGGTATTCATTGGATTTTCTGGGTAAAAAGGAAATACAACACTATCACATACAAATGGACAAAAATGATAACATCCCAAACGAACAAAAAATGAGCCATTTAGCCACATAACATAAGGCAAAAATGAGGAAAAGGGGTAAAAGATTATGTCATCAAGGGCCTGTCTCGATAGGTGGGGATTAGGTTTAATTCCTTTAGATGAGCAGAAATAATGAACCAATTACCAAATTAAATGGATTAGACCTAATCCATGCCTATCCAGATAAGCCTTAAAACTATGACCATCATGTCACTACTCTTCAGCCTGTTCTTCCCCACGTCTTAAAATGGTGAAGTTTTTTGTGCCTGAAGAGATCACTACTCTTGCAATGTATCACTACACGAGTAGCTAAACATGTGGCATCCTTTCTCAAAGTATAACTACAAGTTCTGTACAACAGCAAGTCAGCAACCCATACCAATGCCCATCACATCCTGTGTATTTCCCTCAATCCGGATGAATATGGATCAGGGCTTCAAGTATACCATGTTCTCATTTCCACGGAAAATTGTGTCAGCACTCAGCACGGCAAAATCTGATAGTGTGCGAGCACTCTGAATCTGGCATGGGAGCAGACCATGTACCGTATCACCTAGGTGACACCTCAATCGTGCTCAACTGATAGCTGTTCGTATCTCTGGTCTGTGTACTGTAGGATTCAGCTGAATGGCGTTTGGTGTTTCGATTTGATGTGTCCAGTGTCAAACCCCCTGAACTACTTGAATGATGGCGGGGTTCTTTAAGCACACCTGGTGCGACTAAATTCTGCAAATCGATTTCTGTTGGGTTGGATAGCATATCCACCACCTGCTTCATGGATGGCCTCTGTTGGGACGTGGCCTGTGTGCATAGGAGTGCCACCTTGATGAAACGAAGCACTTGCTCTTCTGAATATTCTTCCAGGTCTGGATCAACAATTTCCAAAAGCCTTTCTTCTTGCCGAAGCTTCCATGTCTGCGATTTAAACCAGATTAAAGTTTTATTTCTTTCTAGATGAACAAGATCATGTGTGAGTATCCCATAAGGAAAAGCTGGTATTATTGTGTCAAATGAATCAGCGAATGATCCTACTGGTATCAAGAGTTGATGCCTGCATGACAATTGCTGCAAATTGGTACACTGGCAAGGATGGAAAAATGAGTTACCCATTCCACAAGGACATGCATATCATGCCCCCAAGTCGATTTGCTACTGCTTTGACCACTTATCACTTCAAGAACAAGAACCCCGAAACTATATATATCTGCTTTCTTGGTTAACTGTCCCAACAAGGCATACTCTGGTGCTAAGTAACCCCTGCAGGAGAAATTACATCCCAACGATAAATACAAGCATCTTACTACAGATTAAGCAAGCGACAATAATTTGATTTGACAGCAATTTCTGTTGGCAACTTGGGTCAACCAGATAGAGAACTATGGATAGCTGACAAAATTGCCATTACCATCATAGCTAAATAGAATTAAAATGTGCACAGTGAGCTGGTTGTTTCAGAAAAAAACATGTAACATGCATAGATCCACTATAAAAGCTAGTCAATAAATCAAAAGATTTTGATTTACATAGGTACTTACATTGTTCCTGCAACACGTGTGCTAATGTGAGTGACAGTCTCAGGAAAAAGCTTGGCCAGTCCAAAATCTCCAATTTTAGGAAGTAGTTTTTTATCAAGTAAAATGTTGCTGGCCTTGATATCACGATGAACAATGCGTGGTTGTGCTTCCTCATGAAGAAATGCAAGGCCAGAAGCAGTTCCAATACAAATAGCTGCTCTTTTTTCCCAGTTTAATAGAATACATCTACTCCTTGATCCTGATCACAAAGGTAAATTTAATACATTGACCAGAATCTACGTAATTAAAAATATCAGTATTGATCTTACCAAGCAGAGCATTTGCCAAGCTATTGTTCTCTGCATATTCGTACACCAACAATCTGTTAGTCCCATCAACACAGCAACCAATTAGCCGTACGAGGTTGGGGTGCCTGACATTTGATATGACATTGATCTCTGTCAAGAATTCATTGGTCCCTTGCTTTGATTCAGCTGATAGCTTTTTAATTGCAATTGGAGTGCCATCTTTCAGATTTCCCTAATAGAAGGAGACTATTGTTATTCACTTATTCATTACATACTTGCAGGCTGATCAAATGTATGCTTACAAGAATTCAAAACAGAAAATTTAAAGTAAAACTAACAAGAGATGATAACAAAAAGGTCATCAGTGAGAACACAAGAAAAAAGATGCATAAATCAAGTACATTTCTGACCTTATACACTGCTCCAAAACCCCCACGGCCAATGCAGTTCATCACGTTGAAGTTTCCTGTTGCAAACTTCAACTCCTTTAGGGAGAAGACCTGTACATTACTTCCAGCTCCTGATATTACTTGACCTGCACTTCTTCCAGAGGTGATATCAGAAGTTTGCTTAGAAAAAATAGGAACAATAAGTAACAAAAAGAGTAAGCATAGAGGCATGATTAATTATAATGCACACCTTTTTATATTAGTGTATGGAACAGAGGTAAGAAAATTTTATATTTGTTATTTCTCAACAGTTTCTGGCTCACTCAAACCTTGGTTGCAGACAACATGGCTTAGAGAAACACATATGAATATCAAGATTTGGTTTTGTCTAATCCCTTATTTTAAGTGACGAATATACTAACTGAGCATATATAGTGTGATGTCTTGGTGGGTTGAGCCTTGCTTTTGTCTTGAAAAGAAAAATGTGCTAACAATATATTCCTATGTATGAAGAGCCAGAAAATATCTAGATGTTACTCTTATTATGAAATAAACAATGAATTTCCCGTTGTTTCATCTGATTGGAGCACTCTGTACTCTGTAACCCCC
>KE372916.1:183282-195368 GCA_000418225.1 Zizania latifolia
GCGCCCCCCACACACACACCAACCAAAAAAATTCCTCCAGAGAATGATTGTTCCACGCATCCAGAGCCCTATATATCCCAGAGCAACATGGTTAAAGAGGACAACTAGTAGATTGATCGTCATTTTCATATAAAACAGCACATGTCTTTCCTAAATCCGAATGCAGAACTTGTGAAAAGAAGGCAGCATTAAAAATTCTAGCAGTATTCCCCGTTGATCGCTCATGAACCGGGACCAAGTGAAATATACCTGAACGAGGACACGTCACCGCGGCAGAACCATTTTGGTCTCGGTTCGACTCAGTGCCACCCCACAAGCAGCTGACGGTGCTCCCCATGCGTCAAATCCAGTGGCCTCCTTGGAACCTCTATGCGAAGCCAGTTAAAATTCGTGCTCGGAACTGTCGAGATGGCCAGATTGCCCAGCTTAGCTCAAGATTTACCAAACATAACCTCACTCCACTCGATCGCGATAGTCAACGAGGGGGAGAACCCTCCCAATCTCGAGAAAATACGAATAAAAAAATAATCTCGCCAATCCGCTAGCCGTACTAATCAGTAATCACCAACAAGGTAAGGAGCAGCGGAGCAGCCGTGGGAGGAAGCGGAAGGGGAGGGGAAGTTCACAGATGCGGCTAGTTTACCTGACGGATCGCTAGGAAAAAGGGAGGCGTCGCTGCTGCTGCAGAAGTAGATCGCTGAAGCTCTCGTCCCCAACCTTCTCCTCCCCCCGCCGCCCCGCCGCCACTGCGCTGCAGCCGCGCCGACGCCGCCTGGTGGACCGAGCCGAGGAAGACGAGGAGGAGAGTAGGATGCAGAAACGGAGAAACCGGCGTTTCCACCCGCCTGCCTGTATGATTGTACCTCGCTTTCGCTCGTTTCTATGGCGACGCCGCTCGGTCAGACGCGCAGACGCGACCTCCCCCCGCCCCTTTTTCTCTCTGACTCTCTCTACGTCGGCCGAGCCAGCCAAGCGACCAACCCCCAGGCCCCACGCGGCGCGAAATTCCATTGGCGGTTGCGTGCGCGCTGTGGCACAGCACCACACGGCGCGGCGGGGACCGAACTACCGAAGGCTCGGGTGCGCTCTTCGCCTCTTCCTAGCCCGCGCGGGATGTGCCCACCAAGGCGCCGCCGGCTGGGGCAAATGTTCCGTTTTAGTTTTTTCAAAATAGCTTATGTCAAAAACTTTGTATAACATAGATATCTTATTGGATCACAAGAGTATCTCCAGTGAGAAAGACAAACTTGTATGAGTCGCAACTACCAGAGGACCTCAAATCATACAGGAGAGAGAGAAAATCGATGTACAATAGAAAAATTAGATCTATCAATCTATTGGTCGTATGTGTGTGAGAAAGTTACATGAGAAAATAATCCATATAGATTCACACAGTCGGAGAAAAATAACTCTTGTGTATGTGTCAGCTATTTTAGATGATATATTGATTTACCACTGATGATGGTTTAAGGACGATAATAGATGATGCTAAAATTGTTATAGAGACGTCTCTAAAACTAAAATAAATTATCACTAAAACTAAAATAGAACCATTACTAAAAATTAGAATGAATCTTACATCGAACCAATCACGTAAAAAAATTTGTCAGCCGTGTCTCTCTACGTCCAACCATTCTCCGTACAAACAGTTCAGGAGAGGACCATGATTACACGACATTTTTTCGCGTCAGTCAAAAGTTCCGACGCGTAATGGACAATCGTATCTTCTCGAAGGCAACAGCTACCGTAGGTTTCTCTCTCTACTGCTCGGTAACTTCTCCAGTTTTCAAAGGTCCAGAAGGGATGGGACGAACGCAACAAATGATCGGTTGATCAACTCGACGCGCTTACAAAACCGTACTCAGTAGTCACACAGGCGATAGACAAGGCACCGTACATTGTTGTAAAGTACACTCCGTATCATCTAACGATGGATACTGTGTCCGTTGTTTAGCAGCGTACTGTACGTCCTAACGTTTGTGGTTGGAAAGAATCAAAGAAGTGCAATACTAGCTTAGGCGTGATGTGACGCTCTCGCTGCCTCGCATAATTAGTTGGAAAAACGATGGAAGCATGCTTGAGCAGTCCAGTTTGTTCACGCCACGGCGCCACGCGTGTATTTTTGAACATGCAAGCTCCATGACTTCTACGAGCTGCTTCAATTAATTACCCGTTTCAAATGCTTGTTTGATGAAAAAACGGCCTAATGTTTTTCCGATCATGCATATGGGGCTTTCTTGCCTTCTTATCTGGGACTTTGGCTTGTTTGGATTTTTAGCCTACCCTTCCGAAATATTGGTAGTTTTGACAGGACCAAAAATTTGACAGCGTGGTTATTTGGTTTGTCGTCAGAATTTTGATAAGCATGTGTACTCTCCTTGTTTGTTTCTCTTGCCAAAATTTAGCGATTCCAATTTTTTGGTAGCAAACTAAATAGACATCAAGTATGTTGTATTATCAATTTTGTTTTGATATAGCATGTGTACTCTTCTTGTCGTTGTCTCTTTTTCATGTTTTTCCTCTTCCAAATCCCATCGTCGCAAAAATAAAAAATTGAACTGCTAGTATCGCAATCACATATTACAAAGCTCAGACACAGAAGCCATCTACGGCGGAAAGATTCAAGGGATAAGCTGCCCAGATTGAGATTGATAGGGATGCTAAGTTGTACAACTAATTCAAGCAAGTATCAATTCTATAGGTCTTATGTATTATTTCGTCATTCAAACTAATACATATTAAGTAGCGCACTGTTCCGATATCAATACAGGCTATTTTGATCAATACAGATACCGGTCCTATACTAGCCATTTCGGTTAATACAATTCATACCGATTAAAACTATATTTTGATTTTTTTAAATATGTGTAACATATTACTTATAATAAGCTATGCATTATATTATATTCAAGTTATAGATATGAACATATTTAAACATATCATATTTAATTATATTGATATATATTTTAAATATATTTATATTATTTTATTAGACCCTAAATGATATAGCGGTATCGGTCGGTATTGAAATTAAACTAAACCATAACTATCACCGGAATAAGATTAACCAGCTTAATTTAAGAACCAATGGTATTTGTTGGAGTTTCTCTAAAAATAATATTTGTTGGAGTAAAATACCTCGAACGTAACGTGCAAGAATAATGATATTCCTCGTAGCCGCTGAATATTTTGTAGAATGTTCTATTGTATCGTCAACTATTAGGTCTAGTCCCATATCAATAAGATAATAGGTGATGTATGATACCAGACAAAAAATTATAATAAATCTAGCCTCTGTATCAAAGATGTATTTGGCCAGTATAGTGTGTAATAAATGGCTTCATGACGATTACACGGATGTAGTTTCATTTATATATGGAATGTAAGTATAGAGATTTGCATATTTTTATATGCAGAGACAAAAATACGAGTACATACAAAATACGAAAATACTTTATCTAGAGTAAAAGTAAAAAAACCAGATGTTTCAATATAAAAAAATTATCCTTATCGTAAGAACTCTCGTCGGATTGATTTGTAGCTGGACGTGGTTATTTGGTGGCTCTTGATTGAGTTGGGCTTAACGGTGATGATATAGCAGCGGTGACGCGACTACAGCATAATTTATGATATTTAATTATTTGTTATTGGTACGAATAATATGTGAGATTATATAGTTGTCTGAGTGTATGACTATGAGTCGAGTGAAAAATAGCCAAAATTACTTTTTAAGAATTATAAATCATTAAATATTTTTAAGGATTATAAATCATTAAATATTTTGAAGAAAAATAATGCAGAATATAATATTACTAATAACTATCCGATCCCCACATTCTCTCCGACTCTCCCCCTCCTCCTACCCGTCTCCTGCGCGAGTAGAAATAGAAAAGCGAATGGGAGTAGTGCGTGCCGCATGGGCCTCCCGCTCCTCCGCCTAATCCCCTTCCCGCTCCGCTCCCCTCTCCGACCCAATCCAATCCGCCGAGGCCATCACATTACCGGCGTGCGTGCGCGCGCGCTGGCGGGGAGCCCTGCCGCGGGGCCGGTCGGCGCGTTGCGTTGCGGTGGTGGTGGTGGTGGTGCCGCTGCGGTGTGGGAGTCCGGGTCGGGCGGCGATGGCGATCCGGGGTGGTCCGGCGGTGTCGTCCTTCTTCCCCCTCACGCTCGTCTTCTCCGTCGCCTTCTTCTGCGCCCGCTTCTTCCTCGACCGCTTCGTCTACAAGGTACCGAATCAGCTCCCCGCCGCGCCACGTTCAGATTCGCGCCGGGTTACGCGAGATCTCTCCCCTCCTCGGTTTCCCCCAATGCTCTCCGCCGGTGACGCGAGCGCTGGGTGGTAGCACCTGCTGACTTGTTCATTGATATCGCTGGCGCTGCGACCCTATAGCTTTCAGTTTGATCCGGCCAATTTGATGAATCATTGGTGCGCATGTGAAGCGCTGCGCCCCACCTTTTCCCAAATGGAAGCTGGTCATTGATTGCGTTGTGTATGGGCTATAGCTGCTATTTATGATCAATGTGGTTGCCGTTTGCCTGTACTCTTCTGTAGAGTACCTGAGCTTGTGTGCTATTCGTTGTTCCCATGAATTTTGGTGGTTCAAGTCCGAACTAGTAAACAAACGTTTGGATAAGGAAGTCTCACACGAGGCTCGTACGTGGTACACCATTGCTCTTAATTGTTTCCTTCAATTTTGCATCCGAAGTGTAAATTCCATGTGTAGTCTGGCTACCTATTGGTTTAATGGTTTCTCTTTCTTGTGAACTTCTTCAAGCCTTATACCATGTTTTTAGCTAAAAAGATGTACGGTTGTAGATAAAGTGATAGTTAACTAGTTATATAGCTAATGCACTAGATAATCGCTGCTTTATTTCCAAGTATGTTGTTTTCATTCCTGTCCAGAATTTTCCAAATTTCCTATATAACTATGCTTTTGAAATTCCAGAATAGCTGTGAGTTGCACTTGAACATTCACACCTTACATATGGTCCCCTATGTATGTTTCATTTTAGCCACTGGCAGCTTACTGCTTCAATAGCAAGGCTTCTAAGCTTATGAATGATGAGGCCAGGCAAGCAAAGATTGTCAAGTTCTCAGAGTCCATTTGGAAGCTGACATACTATGCTTCTGTCCAAGCATGGGTCCTCTTGATAATAAAGCAAGAACCCTGGTCATTGGATACAATGCAATACTTCGATGGATGGCCAAATCAACCCATGACGTGAGTGGAAACTATTCTTATATAAAGTCTACAAATCTATGAGCATATTTGTCTCTTCTGGTACCCTAGTCTCTTGAAGTTTAAGAGAAAAAAATTGCTGCCAGTTTATCTCTTTTATATAATCCTCCAAATGCTCTTGCCAGTATAGCTTTCAGAGTACTCCAGTGTATTTAAGTACTTGATACTGCAGAAGGCAGAGTAGTTAATTGGTATCTTTGGAGAAACATCAAGCGCATGCTATTTGTGCCCTTTACTCGTTTCTCTTTTTGTTTCACTTATGGAACTCACAATCCAAGCCATCCAATTATTATTTAATCATGCACTTCTAGAAATACCAATCCCCCATTTTCATTCCCACAGTGACCATAATGGCCCAGATATAGAGTTCTTTATTCTGTGGTTTTACAAACTAACCTGTTCTTTGGAGTGAATTGATTTACCCCCCTTTTCCTTATATATATGCTGCCTTTTCTCTTGCAGGTCCTCCCTGATGCTTTTCTACATGTGCCAGTGTGGTTTTTATATCTACAGCATTTTCGCTCTTATTGCTTGGGAAACCCGCAGAAAAGATTTTGCTGTAATGATGTCTCATCATGTGGTAACATCTATTCTGATTGGATATGCATACCTGACTGGGTAATTATTTTTTAGCCCTTTTAGTAACTATTTGCTATATTGCAGTTCCCCATAATTTCCTTTCTTATGTTCTGATGTAAACTGAACAACAACAATTATTCATATATTTCTGTAATTGAGTTAGAGAATTTTCCTGGTGGTTTGATTCCTTGGGATGAATTGAAGAACAGTAAGATTATCTGAAAATGATAGATATAAAATCAGAGTTTTTATTGGAATGGCATAACACCTACCCTTCTTGCTGGCAGCATAGCATTGTCATCTTGCGATACACAGATGTTTCGAAACCACTTTGCTTCATTAGACACATTGTTTTCTTTTTTGTTCATCTTGTTTCTGTTGATTCTGAGCTTTCAAATGACATGTTTATTAACTTTTGTATTATGCAAGATCAATGTTTCAGCATGAATCTAAATTAACTAAATCCATGTTGTAGATTTTTTCGAATTGGAACAGTTATTCTGGCTTTGCATGATGCAAGCGATGTGTTTCTTGAGACCGCCAAACTGTGCAAATACACAGAAAAAGAGCTAGGGGCTAGCTTGTTTTTTGGCCTTTTTGCTCTCTCCTGGCTCGTATTGCGACTGATTTACTTCCCATTTTGGATAATCAAAACGTCAAGGTTTGTTTGCTACTTCTCGACATGATATATTGTGTTCCCATTTACCTTCAAACTTACATCCTTGTTCTTGCAATGTTCAGCTACCAGTCCATCATATCTTTGAGGAAGCTGGAGAAGTTCCCAACAACTTTCTATTACATTTTCAACACAATGCTCCTCACATTACTTGTGTTCCATATGTACTGGTGGAAACTCATATGTTTAATGATAATGAAACAATTGAGTAATAAAGGACAGGTTGGAGAGGATGTTCGATCAGGTATTCAATTACTTGTGGTTGATCTACATTCATTCTTTTATCGTTTACCTTCTTTCCATCCATAAATAAAAATAGGAGAACCTTCATTAACAGGGGAGACCCATGGCTTACATATTGAAATAACAAACCCTGAACTTCATTTTTGTCACATGAATAGATCATTGATAATGTGTGAGAGAGAAAAACATATGTTGATCAAAATGCCTTGTTGCAAATGGTTCTGGTTCACATGTTAGGAGTCCCCATCCATTACAATAAGATACATATTCGAACTTTCATTGAACCTGAAATTCCAATAGCTAAGGTTTTTGTGCTACATCTAATCATTAAATTATTGGATGTTGTTATAATGCAGATTCAGATGATGATGAGTGATAGGGTGATTCTTTGATAACTGTGGTGTGTGCTGTTTCATTGCTGATACTTGTCGGTGCCTGTGCTCGACAGTAGATTGTTTTGGTCTGCAAGCTTGGGGCACGGATAAGAAAGATTTGCCTCTGTATATTGTGATATCAGACATGGGCACATGGCGAGACGAAGAACGGAGCAGGTTCTATACATAACGGTATAGCTAGCAACTTACTTGAATGTCCCTTCATAATTTTTGGTCCATCTTTATTTGTTATTAGAAAAGCCATCAGAGGTCGTTTTCTGTGGTTTCTCCCAGTGCTTACAGACCCCTCTGTACAATGTTTTGTATACTTCGACTGTGAGTAGGTCTAGTTCTAATTCATGGGAATAAATTGATTTTTTACCAGGATTAAATCTGGGTTGCATCTCATTTATGTCATGTGGTGTGTGAAGAGTCTCATGCAGCTGCAAACAATTTGTGGATAACACTGAATTTTCTCAATTTTGGGTTTGTATATGTGTACTAAATTACGGGTCCAATCTTTGAGAAGCCTTCTATCGCTATGTATCCTGTCCTACCCTACTGTAAAATTCGACTCCTGGTGCAGCATTGAGCGAGCTGCACTGCATTATGGTGGAAGTCTGGAAGTTGATACTAAAACTGTTGCCATCAGATCGAACTCAATTAAAAGAAAAAAGGCGTCTTCTCACTAAACCGTATGCATCATTTCGTGTACACGCACGCGGCTTGCTCCCTCGAACATGCAGAGATTGCCTCCTAGCCGAGGTTGGGACCGGGGTCCGGTGCTACTAGTGGTGAGGGATAACTGATAACATGTCAGCTCAACAAGATTTAACCTATTTATATTATTTTTTTATATTTGTTAATTTACCATACACTAACAAAATATTAAGTATAAATTATTAAATTATTAAGTATATATAGATATAGATATAAAGTGTTTATAAATTATATATAATTAATAAGCACTGAAAATAAAGATACTCTACGGTTTTATTCTTTACGCAGGAAATTTCTCTCCCACAAGCAGGGAGGGGAGGTGAACGGGAACAGAAATTTCTCTCAATAAAGACAGGATGGTTACCCATTGACTGTAAGGAATTTTCTGATTGACATGCTTAATCATTAGGTTTGATTTTTTTTCCTCCATCCTACGTGGTATCACTACCATCGCTGCGAACAGTCTTCACGACTTCACCGCCCGCCCACGTGACGCTAAGCCACGTCTCTGCTGCTTTTCCAGTTGGCCGCGGGGAGACGAGGGTGAAAAGGGGCAACCTGTGAAAGAACGGAGGGAAGACAGCAATAAAGGAAGGAGTCACCGAGGTGGACCTCACGCTGGATTCGATTTTGACGGAGAGACAGGCCGCATGGGATACAAGAGCAGCGCCCCGAGCACATTCTGACGAGGAGAGAAGCACATAAAGAGCAAGGATCTCTACTAAACAACTGCATTGACAGCGAAGATGGACACTTGGGGTGAATGCAGCAGGAACCTCTACTAAACAACTGCAATGCCGCAACAACTGGGATGGCAAGACGCATGTGAAATGGATTAGTTTAGCATTCAGCAGTACGGACTGAGAACACAAGAATGCAGAAACAACCCGAAGAGCAGTCAATGGAGTCAAAAACATTTGCATAATACAACCTACCAGGAAACGGAACAAACTGTTAGGTCCTGAACCGGAGACGTTGCCAGCATCCTTTAGTCCCACCTCGGTTATAGAAGAGGACTACGAGCAGCTTATAAGGGAAAGCTGTCCTCCTCCCTTGGGCCGGTCTTTTGGGATGTGAGTGGAGCTCTCCGCTTGTAAGGCTGCCTCGAACGCGCATGAACGTCTGTACGTGGGCCGATGATGGTAAACTAAGCCCTGAAACGTAAATGATGATATCAGAGCTAGCATTGTTATGCCTGTTGGGGGGCTTCCCAGGGGATGGGATGTTCCGGTCCTAGACCGGAGGCGTTGCCAGCATTCTTTAGTCCCACCTTGGCCACGAAAGGGGGCTACGAGAGAGCTGCCCGTCCTGGACCGGAGGCGTTGCCAGCATCCTTTAGTCCCACCTCGATCACGGAAGGGGGCTACGAGTCCCTTATAAGGGAGAGCTGCCCTTCTCCCTTGGGCCGATCTTTTGGGATGTGAGTGAGGTTCTCCGCTTGTAAGGCTGCCTCGAACACGTATGAACGTCCAGGGGCTGTATGCTAACTATGAGGTTCTCCGTGTAAGGCTGTCTGGAACACTTATGAACGTCCAGGGGCTGTATGCTAACTATGAGGTTCTCCGTGTAAGGCTGTCTGGAACACGTATGAACGTCCAGAGGCTGTATGCTAACTATTCGAATGGAAGCGATCTCCAGACAAGAAAAACAATATGCGATTTGGATACTGAAAATCAGGGTAACCTGCGTATGCATAGCCAGATAATGCAGGCTGTCCTCCCTTTATCTGATCTGCCTCAATTTGATCAATATATCAGCCATATAAGATAGGGCGGCAGAATTATGCAACAACCATCAGAAAAAATTCCCAAATTGGGGTGTTCGAATAAACTCAGGTGGTGTCATGCAAGCGATTTAGATGAGAGAGCGGCCATTATGATGACTGGCTTAGAAAATAACATGGCAGACTAGCTTAGACAGAAGTTGAAAACAGAATGTACAGAGTGGTTTTTCTTGTTGCTGCGACCATGATATAAATCATACAAGTGTGGTTAAAGTACAAGAAAGACCAAAATTGTTTGGTTCAAATAAATATCCACTGGTATCAGCAAGGATCTCTATTAAACAAGAGCACTGGGGATTGTAACAACAGTGTGTTTCGAATTCACATGTTCTCACTCCCATACAGATGGAACGAACAATAGCTAATGGATTAGGATTTTAAGTAGTCGGAACACATTCAGAAAACTCCGAACAAACAGCATCTTACTTTACAAGAGGGCAGGAGACTATCTAGAGATCTTTGCACCTAGAAAGGGGATACACAGATTCATGCTCGAGCAATAGACGCCAAAGATTGAATGATCAAGCATCAGCTTCAAGCTTCTTAGAATGTAAATTGAAGCACATGCACTTATCGATAAAAGCCTCAGACTCATTACCATATTCTTTAAACCTGTACTCCTCCAACTTGAATGCTGATGGAACCTTCCCTTCACTGTAACATCGGTTGCACAAGCTAAAGGAGTGTTTTGTCTCCTTGAATCGAGAACCAATGATAGGATATCGGCATATCGAGCAAGTGTGGCGGCCATGACGGATGTGATCACTGTCTTCAAGCTTCACCAATGTGCTTAGGATTCCAAATCCCCAATCAGGGTCATTGAACATTTCAAGGAACTCCGTGTATGATACCATAGTGGGGTCAGACTCCCCATGCATTTCAAGCATGTCACTAGCCCCATGGGTGGGTATATAAATGACACGAAGAAATTTGATGTAGGCCAGTGCATCGCTCCTCCTAATCTGACCTCTGCTTCCTTCACTTGCAGGACGCCAAAGAAGCGCATCAAAGACAACCTGCTTGCGCCTATCCACATGACCAGAACAAATTGGGGCTATGATTGCAAAGAACATCCCAAGGTCAACACGGCCAGAACCAGAGGCATCAAGGACGGAGAGGATTCTTTCATTAATTGCCTTCACAGAACCCTGGAAGGTATCTGGCTTGAGAAAGGATAGGAGCCTGCGGAGAATAACCTCAAGAGCTGCTTTCCGCATTGACTTCTCTGGATTGCCAGTGCCTGAGTAGGATATGGGGACATCGGTCTCATTCATCTCTTTCCTCAGAAGCTCAACATCGCAGCGGCCAAGCTTTGTCGTTCTCTCAAAGGCCCTTATATCAAGGGCATTGGCCAGATCCTGCCGCAAGGTAGTCTTTCTTCCAACCCTCTTGAACTTGGATGGCTCCACAACAACGAAGGCCTCCTCTCCTTGAGCATCATCCTTTCCTTTGGGAAGCTTTGGCTTCTTCTGCAGTGTCTTAAGATGCGATATGGCGTCATAAACCTCTACCCTTTGTGTCATCTTAAATGCCTCCTTGAGTGCCTTCTTGGCCTCCTCAGACTCCCCCTGGCCTAGCAAAGCGACTGCCTTGTTTAGCTGAGCACGCCAATGGTTTGGTCGAATGCTCAGCACACGAGTATACATCTCTGCAGCCCGCACAAATCGCCCAGCATCCATATTCAATCCACCAAGATTGTACAAGGCATCAACATGCCCAGGTTTGAGATCAATTGCCTTCTGAAACTCCTGCACCGCACGGTCGTCATCCCCAATCGCGTGCAGGGCTGAGCCAAGATCACAGTGTGCATCGGCATAGTCTGGTTTCAAGAAGATGGCCTCCTCAAGTGCCTTCTCGGCTGCATGGTACTCACCAACGCCAAAAAGAGCACTCCCAAGGAGCTTCAGCGCCCGGGCATGGGATGGACACAGAATGGCAGCCTCTCGGTAATGCTCACAGGCACCAAGCACCATCCCCTCAGCCTCCATAGCAATACCAAGGTTAACATGGATCTGCGGAAGGATGTCCGCAGACTGGGAGCCGCCCGCCTCCGCAGCCTCAAGGGCCAGGAGATACTCCTCCTTGGCCTCCGAGTGTCGGCCAAGGGCGTAGAGACAGTTCCCCGCGCGGAAGTGGGGGCGTACGTCAGTAGGCTGCAGCTCGCAGGCGCGGCGGAAGCTGGCAAGCGCGTCTCTGAAAAGGCGGTGCTCGGAGAGCGCCCGGCCAACGACCATATGGTTGTCGAATGCCTCCTCACGTGAGCGGGAGGCGTCCGCGCGCGTCCGGAGTACAGCAAGCTCCTTGACGAAGGTGAGGTAGTCGCGGCTCGTCTCGTCCCATGGCGCGGCACTCGAAGCCGAATCCGCCTGGCCGGAGATCTCCCTTGACCACCCGGCCTCAGAGAAGGAGTCGAAATTGTTGTTCCCCCCGCCGCCACTGCCGCTGATCGTATCGATGGAGGAGGTTCTCCG
>KE372916.1:201743-219105 GCA_000418225.1 Zizania latifolia
CGGGGAGGAAGGCGGAGGTAGAGAGAGGGGAAAGGAGCCAGGGGGGGGAGAGTATAGAGAGGCGAAGAGAGGAAAGAGAAGGCGAGACGGGGTCTACAGTTACGAGGATTTTGGCTCATTCAGCGTTGATACGTGGTTAACATGTGGGGCCATGGTACGTGGAGTCCCCTTGTCAGTTATAGATTTTTGTCATTCTCGTGTTCTACGGGTTTTTCACAGAAATTTTTCGTAGTAGCCCCTTAACTTGTCTGAAATTTTTCACTTGCATTCGTTGTCGAGGGGACGATTTTAGGACGAAAAAGCACGAGCCCGTTTTGACTTTTGACGCCATAGGAGTGTCCACTGCTACCCTCTCCAACAACGCCTCGATACTTAACTTTGCTGTTATGTTCATAGTCTTTATTAGCACTTACATTTGTTGTCCAAGGAGAATAACCAGAACGCAGAATGCACCAAACCATTCTTGAGCATGTCCAGAGCCCCCTATTTCTAACTCTTAATAGATAAAGAAATCGATGTTGCTTCAGACGCATCAGACAATTCATTTAGCTGCCCAAAAACGTGCATAAACTCAACATTACAAGTTTAGGCAACGGAAGAATGCAACACGTAGATCACGTCAGAAACAAGCATAATATGTACTGGGTATACAGTACTCTCCTTTGTCCTGAGAACGTCACAAGCACAAACGGTTTTGCTAAGCTTAAAATGAAACATGTGGCAAGTGTTGTTCAGATATGACTCAGAAACCAATGATGTCCATGTCGTGCTGCACTGGCTGGTCTTCCCAAATGGCCTTCAGATATCTGACGACCACCAGTGTCCGACGCTTCTCGGAAACAACAAACTGCATGTATCAAAGAAGAAGAAGAAAACATTCACAGATTCTGAAAGGATTCAGTTCGAAGATTGAGAAAGATTCAGACTTGGTAAACATTGCACATTTGCGCACGTATGAGTTATGACGTGCTAGGATAATGCGGTATTGGCTGGGCACACATGTTTATAGGAGTCGAAGGAAGCGATGTACGGGCTGAATCTGACAGATACGTGGGCCTTGGCCCATAATGGACGCTATTGGTGAAACCGACCGAGCTGAGCCGCAGCGCGTACGCGTACCATCGAGAGGACAACACCAGCGGGACAGCACTGGTCGAGAGGCGGCGAGACCTAGCGGACGCCATGGATCGCGAGTGGGGCTCCAAGCCAGGCAGCGGCGGCGCCGCCTCCGCCCAGAATGAGGCCATCGACCGGCGGGAGCGCCTGCGCCGTCTCGCCCTCGAGACCATCGACCTCGCCAAGGACCCCTACTTCATGCGCAACCACCTCGGCAGGTACTGCTACCCCCGCTAAAACCCTAGCCTCTCCGTTCGATCTCGCGCTTCCTCTTGGTTTTCTCCGACCCGCTAATCCTACTCGGTTCGTGTCCAGCTATGAGTGCAAGCTGTGCCTGACACTGCACAACAACGAGGGGAACTACCTAGCGCACACTCAGGGGAAGCGGCATCAGACCAACCTTGCCAAGCGTGCCGCCCGCGAGGCCAAGGATGCGCCCGCGCAGCCACAGCCCAACAAGCGCAAGTTCGCGCCTCGCAAGTCCGGTGCGTAGAAGATCTTCCCATCTCGTCCCCCCTGGCTTAACGTCCTTAATTATGCTGGGAGTGTTCAAACGTTATTGTTGTGAATTGTGACTTCATCTGCTTCTTCCAAGCACACCTAACTTCATGTCATATAGCAATTTTCTAATCCAGAATGCTGTTTTACTGTAATGCAAATTTATAAAAGTCCATAATTCGTCTTACTGCTGAGTATGCCTCAACAATTCCTGGAATGCTCAAGCGTCTCAAAGATGACCAGTTTCTTCTTTGAGTATCTGAGCCCTTCAATTTTGTAATTATCTTTGTACAGCTATGCTATCCTTAACTCTAATTTCTGCACATGATTGTGTTTCTTGGATGAATAAGAAAACAATATTTGTTGGATGAATTTCACATAACGATATTTCCTTCCTTGTCAGTTAAGATTGGCAGACCCGGGTATACAGTGACTAAGCAGTATGATCCTGACACGAAGCAACACTCTTTTCTGTTTGAGGTTAGTGTTCATTATGTTTCCATTTTTGTCTGGCACTTGAATTAGTTCATACAGGACTTTACATGTTCAATTTAGTTTACTTTCCAATAGTCTATATATAGAGATGATTTTGTATACTTTGTCATGACATGTAATGTAAGGCATCAGAGTTACGTACTTACATGTGCCAAGGATCTTTTTGTGATGACAGTTAAGTTATTTCCCTTTTTCATTGCCTCGCAAAAAAGTTCCCTTTTTCATTGCATATACTAGTGCACTGTTTATATAGTTTTGCTTTCACATCAGCAAACTAGTCTCATATTGTTACTTGGAGAGTTGGACTTTTATCTTTTGATGAGTAGGCTTATTGAAGAACTTGCAGATTAAAAACAGCAATGGGTTGTTGAATACCAGACTAGTTTACCTGCAAATTTTGTTGGCAATTATTTTACTATTATCCACTTATCATTATAACATCAGACATGTAAATTTTGTACGCTGTAACTGATAACTTTTGGCATTTGTTTTTTTAGATTGGTTACCCTGAAATAGAAGAAAATAGCAAGCCAAGGCACCGTTTCATGGCATCATATGAACAGGTAAAGCTGATATCTTCCAGGTTGTTGATTAAGTATGCTTCTTTGTTTTTTCAATCTCCCTTTTACTAACAATTGTCTGACATTCTTTTTTTTTTGTACAGAAAATCCAGTCTTGGGATAAAAAGTATCAATATCTACTTTTCGCGGCAGAACCCTATGAAATTATCGGCTTTAAGGTGTGTGTTGTGCTCTAGGATATCAGATCCACTGGCCAATGGGCGTTGCTAACAGTGTTTGTTGTTGCAGATACCAAGTGCAGAAATTGACAAATCAGCAGATAAATTCTTCAACTATTGGGATCCAGACAAGAAGATGTACATTGTGAGTAAAATACAGTTTTCACTGTTTATTATTTTGCTTTCCTTCGTTGCAATCTTCGTTCACAACCTATCTTTGTGTTGTTTGCAACAGCTCCAGCTATACTTCAAAACAAGACAACCAGAAGCTAATAAACAGCCTGCAGCTCCTGGGACTTTGCCAAATGGGTCTGGAGGTCCTGGTGGTCTGCCACGGCCACCACCCCTGCCACAGGCTCCGCCTCCTCCTCCACCCAATGCGCCAATGGGGATGCCCCCAAGAATCCCACCTCCACCTGTTGGGGGTGCTCAACCTCCACCACCTCCACCCCCGCTTGCAAATGGACCTCCACGACCAATCCCACCCCCACCTATGGCTGGTGGCGCAATGGCTAACTTCACTCCTGGAGCACCTCCACCACGTCATCCAATGCAAGGGTTTCCTGGGCCGCAGCAGTAGATCACCTGAGTGCCAGCAACTGAAGCTGGGCTACAAATGTTGTAATGCTTGCCTAGCTTGCTTTATTATGCCTTTTGACCCATACTTGTATGTTGCCAAATGCGTTACATGTTCTCAGAGACTTGTATTGTTGACTTAAAGAAATTTTATGTAATGTCCTTTGAAGCAAACTACTCAATGTCAGGTGCGTCCTAGTTCTGACTCCTGAGTCCTGACTTGCGGTGACTTGCGGTGTTGTCGGTGGGGTGTTGTCTACCACCGACGGTTTGCGGTGTTCCTTGCTCATGGTGTTGTGCAATTATGCAAAGCATACTGGAACACAGCATCAAGCTTACCTGTTTGATCGGCTGCTCGCGTGTGAAAAATGCTATTGCTTTTGTCATTTGGTTTTAGTATAGCTCCTACACTAAATAAAAATTACCCACTGTAGAGTGTAGATTACATGATTTATCGTTAGCATTTTTTTCTATTCCTCCAATCTTGCAGGCAGCATAAACAACCGTTCAGGCTAAAATGACAAATGGAAACAACCAAACAGGAAATATCAACAGAGGCAAGAATCACCAATTTGAACATCATATCAGCTTGCTAATGTGACAACTACATCCATCAAGCTTATTGCATTCATTGCTCTTGCCCGTCATTCAAGAGGTAGAAACAAAAACCCCGTGAAAGTGAATTTCCTACTGGCTAAACTGCTAAATATTGAAACAGTGCTCCAAATTCGCTCAACAGGTCATCCTCCTATGTAATGTCCACGCTCTCGTGAAAATCAGAGCAACTGCCGGCCATCATCTACTACGATTATGGGTATCAAAGCACAGCATTTACGCAATGTGGTCAGTTTTGCTTTTCGTGATCAACCTGGAGCAAATCAGTGGCAGCAGAACTAGGAGTGAATCCACCAGTCGTTGGCCTGGAGATTGAATATGCAAACACTCATGATTCATAAAATAACTTGATATCACAATATAAACAATCAACTGTCCACGATGTACTTACAGTCCAACAAAGACTTTAAATGCATCATAAGCTGCCCACTGCGCTCCAGTAAGAGTACCAACCATAATAATACGGAGTGGAAGGCCACGGGTGAGAAGTCCCCACATCCCTAGAGTTCTTACAGCCTGGAAGTGCGATTCATTGGTCAGAAACATTTCAACAAAATTTAGTATTGCTACAGTAGAATATCGCTTGATAGATAAACAGGCATAAGAACATTGTTTTAAAATGTTATTGACATAGGGCTAGCAGCTTACATCTGCCACAGTGGCTCCCTTTGCATTGTTGAGGAAAGACACCAGGTTGTCTGCAGGATGAGAGATAGCGGCACAGAAAACCCCTGCAATGTATCCCCCTGCAAAGCTCACTGCTAGCTGGAGAGGCTTACTGCATTCATCTTTTGGCTTTGGAACTGCATGCTTGTATACCAACTCAACAATGGTCTCAAAGCAAGCAAATTTCATCATAGTATCTGTGAAGTGGTGAAAAAAGTAGTTGAGGCCTGGAAGTGAGCAAAACAACATAAAAGAAAACAGAAAAAATATCCGGCATCTTCACGTTGCTAAAATTGTCTATGTAACATCTTAAAAGTTAGAAGCCTTGCATTGTCCTGTAAAAAGAATGAAAAATGGTTTGGTAGATGTCTAAATGTTTGCAACTTTCAATGAAATTGAAATGGGCTTGCGACTTTCTGTGGGATATTTCTAAGTCAGAATTTCTTTCGATGTCACCAAACCATTTATTCAGAAAAAAGGTTGGCTTACTCATTATCATACATTCATACTCTTATGCATAAACAATGAACTCGAATATTATGTCCTCTCCCACCTATTATCATCCCCGCAAATTGTTGTTACACTTTTCATCTTTTTTAAGAGCACCCCCGGGCAGCAACTACTGAGCAGAACAAATGAAGTACCAAAGTGTTTACACACAGCTTAAAGCTACAGCAAACATATGATTTTTTTCCAGTTTAGAACAACTAGAGCTGGTCTTGACTATTCCATTCATTGTGTAAATAAGTAAATTTGGAGAGGGTGCCCCAAAGTTGTTGGCATGATAATTCAGTTTTTCAAAGTTACATTTGACTGTTTCCACATACTAGCCACAAGAGTAAGCAAACACAATATAGTTTGAATAATGTCAAATTGTTAACCACAGTTCTCTGTCAGGTGTCAACATGCAACTTCAAGCCTTCTACATGCTCAAGAATCACAGCGCATAATATTTATTGAACATGAACTGTAATATCATTTTCTCTAGGAACATGAGCAAGGATTTTGATGTAGCCTATAGTACTGTCGAATGTTAGTTACTACATTCGGTTTGTCCCTTTGTTATCTATATTATGTAGTAGTCTGTTCAAAAGTGAAAACTTTAGGCATGCAAATATAATAGCAAAAGATAACTGCTAATGAGAAATTGACTTACAAGGAACTTGGCGACCCCATAGAGGAAGTAGTCCTTTATAAAGCCTGAAATTTGCACACCACATTATAGGATGTTCCCAAAGAAATTTTGAACAGAACTCAAAATCTATACAAGAAATGCAGCATCTATACCCAAAGGCACCTTCAGATTGGACAATCTTCGGAAGTCCATCAGTGAGGCACCGAGCAAATTCTGGCTGAGTTTGGACTCGAACCTTCACAGCCTCCATCGGGCAGAGAGCTATATCTGCAATCACCTCCGCCGATGCGGACGCGGCAAGGTAGATGAAGGTTTTGAACTTGTCAGCATGCTCGGGGCCAGCAATGTCCGAGTAGCCCTTCTTAAAGAACTCGTAGAACCCAAACTTGCCAGCCCCTTGGCTGCTGTACCCAACCAGCGTGGCCATCCAGCCCTTGAAGAACCCACCAAGACCTTGCTCTTGGAGTAGGACACCGAATCCAGATGAAATGTCCCGGTACTTACAAGGGTCAACCTGCAAGGATGAACATTGCAAACACGAATTCCATTTGCCATTACTCCATTAGGGGAAGCTAGAGATTTAGAGTACAGCCACAGTCACACACGCAGACCTGCATGTTGCACTTGACGAGGTCGAGGGGAGTGAGTGCGAGGTGGGTGAGGCCGGTGCTGAGGAGCCCGCCAAGGGCGCAGGTGGCGTAGAACAGCGGAGTGTGCAGCGGTATCGCCGCATCCGCCCTCTTATCCTCCAACCCCCCGCCCGGCGCCGCTCTGGCTCCTCCCTGCTCCCTCCGTTTGCGCACTGCCGCCTCCCACCTCCTCCCGAGCCGCTTGGCGTTGGCGGCGAGCTCGGCCAGGAAGCGGTCGAGGGGAAGCGGCGACGGGGAGCAGCCGACCTTGTCGGGGCTGGCCATGCGGGGACCGCGACCGGGACCGGGACAGCTGCTGGGAGGAGCGCGACGGGAGAGCGAGGGCGTCATCGTCGCGGGGCAAGACGCGCATGGTATGGGGCTATGGGCGAAGAGACGGAAGGGCCAGCGTGAGTCGCTCTGCAGCCTCTGCTCCGTGCGGCGGCCGCTTAAAGCTTTTCTTTCTGTGGGCTGACGAGGCGACGCCGCGAGGTTCGTGTGCGGATGGGGTGGGCGGTGTCAGAGACGAAGACGAGCAGCACACTCGCGCAGTCACAAAAGCCCACCCAGCTCTGGGCGGTAAGCTGTAAGCACGAGAAAAGAGCGTGCTGAGGAAAAAAAAATCATATGTATACCGGATACACAGATACACAGATACACAGAGTTACTGGTTTAGATGTATAACACATATTATCATTTCGTATCTCGTATCTGATGGTGTTCAAACTATATCTCTAGTTTTCCAAACTACATGCATTAGATGAAAACTAGAGCCGTGATTTAAATCTCGTTAGATACAAAACAATAACACATATTATATATATATATATTACACGCCACTCGACATGTTGGAGGCTGGGATTTGCCGCCGCGAGGAAAAGGTGCGGTGGAAACTGTGGAAACCATCTTATTTTCTCCATTTATATATTATAATTGTTGATATATTTGTTATAAAATTAATTAAAGTTAAAAAAATATTTTGAAAAATTAAACTAATTATAATATACATAAAAGAGAGAGAAACACCGTATTCTCCGCCAAAGGTACGGGCGTTCCACTCGCACGTCCGGCTCGCAGAATACAACCGACGCGAATCATATGATAACGACAACTACAAGTCGACAATATTGGAGGCATCCATATCTGGTAATGCAAGATTTGTTGCTTCCACTGTTCGACATCGTTGTAGTAGTGATGCAACATCACCTCTGAATCTCATTAGAAGTCATGTGCTCAACAAAATCCTTTCAGTAATCGCAGAGCCAAACTGAAGCAGCTCGCAGGCTAGCTGTTAATAGTTTTTGGTTCTGTAAAGGCGAACACACGCACAGATACGCATTGCTGTCGATCGATCCAGCTAGATTCATCACGCACACCCGTTGTTTCCCTTTCTCATTTTTAAGTTTGCCTTTTTTTGTATGAATGAAGCGTTAACGATTACAAACCCTGTTCAAACCGTTGCTATTTTTACTGTTTCATCGCTTAATTTTGATTTTATTTGTACTTTCAGTTTAGATTATTAGCTTCATGTTGGAGTAACTTTTAACCAATGGCTGAGTTTTGACTTTTGAGTATGTAGTACGTCCTTGTTTAAGGTGAGCATTCAGACTTCGCACATCGCTAAGTGTTAAAACAAGGTACGAACGCGTGTCCTTTGTAGGTCTATAAATCGAATGGTTGACTCGATCGCCATTGTCGTAGATCTCCTGTGATGAATTGGCACTCCTGATGTGAATATAATGGTTGGTATAGTTCCCTGAAATTAAATGTCCATTCAGGCATTCATACCACAAAGTGAAGTTGATGCGTTCAAAACACCGGTGATAGCTCTGTAGATGATGAACTACAAAAGCCCTAACAGCTAGCGGATTTATTTTCTTTGGATGCACAGTTAGAAAAACACGCAGATGCAACGACTAGAGCATACAGTTTCATGCCATTTTCTCTGAACCTATATTTTGGCACGAATATAGCTTCACCCATGGAAAATTTAGCTACAAAAGTAAAAGTTTGCCAAAATAGTGTTAAGTGTTAACCAAAACATCAAACTTACAGCAGAGTCAATAATCAAGGATCAATGAAAGAACGTTGGGAGATGAAGCTTGCTCCAGCAGAATGAATCTAGATGTCCTTCGACACAATCTCTATATTCTAGCTTCCAGCATTTACATTTGTGGCTTCAGGTGCCGAAGCAGTCTACCCACCTTTTTTTAACCAGCTGCCATCTCTTGGTATAAGAATGAACCTCCGATGGCAATGTTTTCACTGAATTTGGACGGCCAGCCAGACCTGACCAACAACTCACGCATGTTCTGGCTGATCTGTTGCTTCATCTTGCTGTGCCTTCTGATAACTTGGATCAACCGCGGTTTGTTGGGTGGTCATGTTGTCGACTTCTGAATTAAGAGTACCATGTTTTATGTCGTCGTAAGTCTTGCTGCTTCCTTCGCTGCTCTCATTAATATTTACGGCATTCTTCACATTCTTAGGCTCCTCAGATTCCACAAGATCAGAGACAGTTTGCATGCTCTGAACAGGAGGGGTTTCGAGGTTGACAGACATACCTTGTGAAAGCGCGACATACTTTAGTACTAGCTGCTTGTAGGAGTTCAGAAGGTGTTCTACATCTGCAACAGTCAGATCACCAGCACGGCCAAAAAGGAATGGGTAGTCTTGAAATTTTTTGTACAAGTCATCTTCCTTGAGAAGCTCAGCAGCTCCTTTCTTCTCCAAATCAGAAATAGATTGCACCCGCTCAACTGGCTTATCACTCACATCGCTGTCCCTTCTGATGTCCAGGCCTGGGCCATGCAAATTATCTTTGGAAGACAGGTTGACGTCAGAATTCTGGTTAGCTTGTGATTTTTGCTCCCGTACATCAAGATTGGTTTGGTTGTCCTGATTTTCTGAGCTAGCTGATAATCCTAACAAGTGTTCCCTTGCCAAATCCATCTTCTTTTGGAAATCTCGTTCATCCATGGATAATGATTCTGCATCAATGTTCCAGATGAAAGACTCAGCAGACAAGATGTTTGTAAAGAAATACTGAGCTTCTGACACCAGCCGTGATTGACGTCTATATCGCTGTATATATAACAGATTTGAGTGCAACTGTGGAGGATTTGCCTGCATTAAGAACATCCACTGCTTAATTTCTGCTGGCTACCTTAATTTAAAGATCAAATAGAACTTACAGATGATTTTTCAAGAGTGCAACAAATGGATCATAACATTGTAGTCAAAATGGATGAGCACATATATAATGAACTCTTCACTCAGTGGCTGACAAGCTCTTTCAGGTAATTAACTGAAAAATTAAAGTGATACCAATACAAGATGCTCTGATCTAATATCCTTTTTGGTCATTTGCTACATTTTTTAAAAGATGGTCCATCAAAATGCCAATGAAAGTTTAATCATCATTTGTAATTAAAATTCATGTGGAACCTAGCTTAGAAGTAAGATGCACAACAGATGGTTCACAGAGTCATGATTGTTCCAAGCACATGAGCATGACAAGGTTAGTGTTGCTCTCACATCCAACAAACTAATGAACTAAAAAACTAGCTCACTATTAGGTTAAACATGAAAGCTGCATCAGAATGCATAGGTACTACAAGGTGGATCAAAAAGTAATGAGAAGCAACAGCAAACCAAGGCTGCAGAGTGCACTGACAAGTGACAAACTCCACTAAGCAGCATGTCACGCGCAAGGAGGCAGCTGGATAGGCCCGGCCAGGCCCAGCCTACAGGGCCCGGTTAGATTAAGATTCGGTTAAGATTGAGTCAGTTAGTTTAAAGAGTCCTGTTTAGATTAAATCAGTTTGTTAGTTCTGTTTAGATTAAATCGGTTAGAATCAGTTTTTTAGTTGGAGATTGTAGATCGGTCCTGTGCCTATATAAACAGGACCGATGCCCTAGAGGAGTCGTTGAGTATTCAGTTCAGGCTTTGCCTTCCCTGTATCCCCCTGCCTCGGTGGTGCGGCGCCGGTCACGGCTCCTCCGTGCCGCCGAGGTCCAGGGCCTCGACCAACTACTTCGTTTAAGTATAATTTAAGAAGATTAGTTCCTTCCAATCCCGTTGAAACCCCGACCCGTGACAACTTGGTATCAGAAGACTCAGGTTGGCCGCCCACCATGAGCACTGCTTCCGGGGTCGGGTCGGGTATGGATGACGGAGTCACTCTCGCCGACGTCATTCGACGACTCAAAGCAATCGAAGACATCGTCTGGCCGCTATAGCCCATACCGGACGCCCTCACCATCCTGGAGGGCACGGTGCGGGATCAAGGCCAGCAGCAGATCGCCCTCAATCTCGCGCTTACACGTTTGGAGCGGCAGATCCAGGAACGGCCGGTCCAGGATCAGCCAGTTCAGGACCAGGGATGCGCGCCGCAAGCTGACCGTCGCGCGAGAGCAGACGAGGGCGACGGCGGCGGCGACTTCCTACCTATAGCACATAAATTGGAGTTCCCCAAATTCGATGGCACAGGAGACCCGCTGCCTTGGCTCAATGGCTGAGAGCGCTATTTCCGCGTCCGCCGCACGCGGGAACACAAGCGCGTCGCGTACGCAGCCTTCCACCTGCTAGATGATGCGCAGCTATGGTACCACAGATTGGAACTCAACGGCGGCCCTCCGACATGGAATCACTTCGTCCAGCTCGTGAACACGCGCTTCGGCCCACCGTTGACGGATAGCCCAATCGACGCGCTAGCTCTCCTCCGCCGCGATGGCTCTGTCGATGACTATTGCAACAAATTCATGGCGCTGTCCTGCCAGGATCCTAGCATCACGGAAGCACAGCAAGTGCAGCTGTTCACCGTCGGCCTGGGAACACCGCTCCGCACGGACGTCGCTCTGCAGCGTCCGACCACGCTGGATGAGGCGGTCATGTACGCGCGGGCGTACGAACAGCGCGAGCTGCCGCAACCTGCCCCACCTCCGGCTCCGTCCAGATCAGTGGGCCAATCATTCCCCAGGCCGGCATCCACGGCGCCGCCCTCAGCCCCGACAGGCGGACCGGACTCATCTAGCGCATCCGTCAACGGCATGCCCCCAGGTACAAAGAAGCTCTCCCCTACAGAGATCGCCGACCGCCGCAAGAATGGTCAATGCTTCCACTACGACGACACGTTCACCCAGGGGCACAAGCAAGTTTGCAAGCAACTCTTCGTCATAGAGGCCATCTATGACGAGGAAGATCCACAGTATCCGACCGCCGTCCTAGATCCAACCATCTCCATTCATGCACTCACCGGCATCCAGTCACGCTCCGGAAAGACAATGCAGCTCTAGGTGGTCGTGAATGGCGCCCGGCTCATGGCGCTGCTGGACTCGGGCTCCACACACAACGTCATCGACGTCGAGGCGGCGACGCGCGCTGGGATCGCAATACAGGACCAGGCAGGCCTCAGCGTCACAGTGGCCAACGGCGACCGGCTACTCAGTCCGGGGTGCTGTAGGGACCTGCGCTTCAAGATCGGCGGCGAGCTATTCATCGCCGATTGCTACGGGCTCGCCTTGGGCTCGTATGATATGGTCCTAGGGGTGCAATGGCTCGAGTCCCTGGGCCCCGTCCTATGGGATTTCAGCAAAAGCACCATGGAGTTCGTCCGCCACGGCCACCGCGTACTTTGGTGCGCCATCGATCAGTCGCCGGAGAGCCGCACAGCAGTCCACAAGAGCAGAATAGCAAGAGAGGGGTCAGGCGGCGGCGGACGCAAGTAGGAGGGATGCAGACGAGTTCAGACAGCTCTATCCGACCGTTCAGCTCGAGGACGAGCTGATTTTTCTAGGGGGAGAGATGTCACGCGCAAGGAGGCAGCTAGATAGGCCCGGCCAGGCCCAGCCTACAGGGCCCGGTTAGATTAAGATTCGGTTAAGATTGAGTCAGTTAGTTTAAAGAGTCCTGTTTAGATTAAATCAGTTTGTTAGTTCTGTTTAGATTAAGTCGGTTAGAATCAGTTTTTTAGTTAGAGATTGTAGATCGGTCCTGTGCCTATATAAACAGGACCGATGCCCTAGAGGAGTTGTCGAGTATTCAATTCAGGCTTTGCCTTCCCTGTATCCCCTGCCTCGGTGGTGCGGCGCCGGCCACGGCTCCTCCGCGCCGCCAAGGTCCAGGGCCTCAACCAACTACTTCGTTTAAGTATAATTTAAGAAGATTAGTTCCTTCCAATCCCGTTGAAACCCCGACCCGTGACACAGCATTTCATTCGCGACGTGTCAAACACCATCAGGTACCATCGCACCAAAACTAGGCTGGTGCTTTTTCCAGCACATAACAAAGTTGAGTTGCTAATACCAAATAGTCATAACTCACTGCCTAGTTTGACACCTGATCAGTGCCATGCCAAAGGGGAGAAATCTTCTTCCTCCAATACAACACCAACAACTTAATAGAATATTGCTGACATTTGATAGTTTATTTCTACCATCAACCAGTACTTTCACAAGCAGTGAACCATACCTTTATGGTGACATAGATGAGGACTGGAAGGAATTCGTCAGCTCCTGGGGGGTTTTCATTCGATACAATAGAAGCATTTAGAAGCAAGTTGTTGATGACTTTACAGCAGTTCAGGATGCAAGCAAGCTTATCCCTTGGAGCCTTGTACATATTTATCTTCTGCAGCTCCTTCTGAGCGAGCTGTACAAACAAGGGAACATATGTTAGTAAAGAACATATATATACAGACATTGAGCCAGTTAATGCATGCAACTGGAAGTATGCCATTAATTAAAGTCCTTTCGAACAGAAAGATTTACCATTAGGCTGCTGTATGCAGTTATTGGTTCTAATTTGGAATTTTTAACAGATCAGTTGGCATGCAGCATGTATCTTTGTTTTTTTTCAAAAGAAGTCTAACTACTCTAGAAGAGGGTGACTGGCAGCATCACCCTGTTGACAATGGCATAAATGCTAAACGACAAGTGCAATGAGTAGGTAGAATGATATTCACAATGAAATAAATGCTAAAGATACTTCCTATATATAGATTACTACAATGCTATCTTAGTTCAGATTCAGCTTACAAAATTTTCATCTATGGCTCTATGCAGCCTGGCAGCCTGGTACCAACAAGTTCTGCATTGTAACATATCCACACAAATCCAAAAATATACAAAGGGAGATAATGATTCCATACCAGCCATGATGTTTCATTTTCATATTCAGGTTTAATATCCAAGTTTTCAGGCCGTATAAACTTCTGTAGCAAAGACATCTTCTCAAAAAGTTCTTCATCACTCTTCACATCTTCCGGGACCGAAGCAAATACCCGATTAAAAAGTTTTGTCATAACATATTTCTCAAGGCCCTAAAAGCACATACCAAGCCAAGCTAAACGTTGATGTAAGGTACATATAATTAAAAACATACAAGCAATGAATGGCATGTAATATAATAAATCAATAAATGGAAAAACTTCAGTAGGTAAAAGTCTAGCATGAAAGTAAAAAGAAAAAGAAAAGAAAATTCGCTTAGAGACACAAAGTTTTACTGTATTGCTTTGAAGATGAACTTCTGTAGCAGCGGCAAGTCTAATAGTTGAATTAATACTTGTCATGTAAATCTGCTAGTTCTAATCAAATAGCAATGCTTAAGATAAATTGATAGAGTCATGCATTCAGATGGAATGAAGAAAATTGGATGCATTTATTGTTTATCAAACCATCGATACACAATTAATCACATAGACTGAGATCACATAATGGATGATTGGCTAAATCTTTGGCAAGCAAGCTTGGTCACCAATAATTAGGATAATTGGAAAAAACAAGAAAGAAATCATCCCATATTAATAAAGAATGAAAGTGACATGTTTATGAGTTTACCCAATTGTCTAACAAATTTATTCAAGGCATTAGTGTAATCACGTCAAAAAAAGTAAAGGCAACATGGTCCAGACTTCAAGAATCATATAATTATATGGCAAATTGGCATCAATTAATAGACAACATAAAAATAACACAGGCATACTTATCTATAGAGAGATAAGAAAGTAATATCCATCAGTTCATTTTGCTTCATCAAAGTAAAGAAGGGTAGTTTGCAAGCAGGTGATCAACATGAACATAGAGCCTTCAAACGCAATGTCGATTCCCCTCTCTCTAGGTATGTAGTATTGTTATATCAACAGTGCCACAGAACAAGGATATTAATTACCTCACCGGCACTTTCTAGTTCTTCTTCAGAACTTCCAGCCCAGGGGGTGTGAGCTCTGAAAGCACCTTCCATATTTTCCAGAAACTCTTGAACAGCCACACTATCATGTTCGGGATCAGGTGCTCTGTTTGAGAACGTCACGATAAAGCTGTATAACATGAAACATAACTATATTAATGATGTAGAGTGTCAAGTATTGGTTAGTTATCGATATATGCAAGGTCTTTTAAAAGAAAATGGAAAAGGTAGGGGGAGGCGGTACTGCAGTTTACTCCTACACGTAGAAGAATTAGTAGACTCCCTAGTTTACAAAGCTCCGGGCATCCTGCCTTATTAGCAACATATGGAAAACGATATTGGTCAACACTTAACTATGCTGTGCTTGCAACTGTTGAGACTCAGGATTCAACTTGGTTCCTATTTGTAGCTGGAAGTTGCGGATAAATCCAAGTCTCATGCACCTCTAAGGCTTTAAGGGTATGTTTGAGCTGTAGATTTTGAAAAAGCTGTTGTGAGTTTGAGCTGTGAAAAAGCTGATACGAGCTGTTAGTTATAGAAAAACCGTGAAGTTATTTGGTTGGAGTAACTATAAATCTACCGTAGAGCGTTCCATAAATGTTAACAACATAAAACAGTGATTTCATACCTTAATTAATAATGAATATAATAAGCTCATGCAACCTAGTGAAGGGGTCAAGCAGTACAAACCACAAAGTTGTAGATCTAGGAGATAAGTTGTAGATCTGGGAGATAGGCAATTTCACTTTGTACTACCAAAAGCTGCTGCATTTGAAAAAAAACGGTTTCATCCGATACTTGTTTAAGCTTTCAGCTTTTTAACCAAGAAGTCGGTTAGAAAAACTAAAACAAGCACATCCTAAATAATCATCACATATTTTATTTGAAAGTTGAAACTCCCGATAGATAAGGATGCAAACAGCAACCTAGGTTACGCCCCACACAAACTGTTACGGCGATTGGTTCTATCAGCTTACTAACACCGCGAACTGACTTCCAAAGGTCACAGCAACATAATCCCCTATAAACCATGCTTCCAAAATCCCCACTACAACAGAAAATTTTCCCATCTCACTGCACACTAATCGAACCAACGCCGCTCGCGTAACACGATCAATTGCAGTACGCTGCTTCCATCTCAGATCTCTACACCACGAACTGAATCGAGCAAATGCCTAGCACCGACTTTGTGGGAAGCGGGAGATGGCGAAAGTGACCTCTTGATGGACTTGACGAACTCCGCGGCGGAAGGCTGGCGCATACGCTCCAAGAAGTCGTGCCAGGCCAGCGGCGCGGTCGCGGACCCGAAGGCGTCGCCGCCGCCGCCGCCTTCCATCGTCGCCGGATCGGGAGGAACCGGGAGGTCGGTGGCTCGGATCAGCGGGGTTGGTCACGTTTTGTGGGAGAGATGGGGGAAGTCAAGGGTCGCCGTGGATGCCCCGACGGTGCGGCGATTTATTTTGTCGGAGCCGAACTCGCCGGGAAGGGAGTGGCTCACGGCGCGTCCGCTTAACAAAAGATGTCCCTTTTTAGTTGAACTTGGACTGGTCGATCCTTCCATCAAATCCCCCTTTCGTTTCGAAATTCGAAGTACAGATGAGCAGATCAACGGAGTACAGATGAGAACATGTAACAGTTCGAATTTGTGTTTATAATGTCAGCAATTCAAATCATCTATAAGCAGCATTCGAAACAATAACTGCAGTTGATTTGTTCTAAAATTGTGCTAAAATTAATATGAGATGACTGATGACTCAATTATCAACTTACTTTAATTGGGTTGTAAAAAAGGTAATCTGCGTTTGCTGGGGTGAATTGTGTCGAGTTTTACTTTCCACCAGTTTTTGCAAAGTTTTTTGTTGTGTTATGCAATAGTAGGTATTTTGAAAGTAATTGTTGTGTATTTGTTAAAATATGCCTATTAGAATTTTATGCATGATTTAGTCATATAATTTTGCATCAATACTTTATAGATATATTTATATCTTTTTAGTATATTACAGGCCTATAGTCTCATTGCCTAATATGCCTATGTTTAGGCCATTTAGCCTACCTTGTTAACCCAGATAATTGTTTTCTTACGACCACTTGATCTTTTCTTGTTGGACTGAGCTATACTCTATAATGTTTATTAGCTTTTATTTCTATATTTAATAGGTACTAAGCTTACAATTGCAGAAAAACTCTAAATTATTTCAAAGAGCTATATATTATAGAGTTGTTAGAAGCTCACCAAACATAGTCTTTGTAACGACCCGTCCAGATTTCGGAAATATCGTCGAAATGGACAAGTCGATACGTTATCGAAGACGAACAAATTTTAGAATAAAATCGTTCCAGTCGGCAGTAGTTTCATTGCAGACCTGCTTATTACAACACATAGAGTCTCTCACTGCTGCATTAGGAGGTATACCTCGCAGCGGCAGGCAAAAACAACATTCAAGCTTACAAAACATTGCATGAACTACTGTCTAACTACCACACTTGGAGACTAGGCCCGAGACCCTAATCTTCTGGTTCTTCGGCGGCGATATCTTCTTCTTCATTCCCGTAGTTGCCTTCGTCCTCAGGAAGATTCTCGAACTCTGGGTGTGGGTGGTAAAAAGCAAGGGTGAATACTCAAGAGTACTCAGCAAGTATTGGGAAGTGAATATAGATGCAGGGTACAAAGAGCGGCAAGGGCTTCAAGGATTAATATTATTATT
>KE372916.1:224733-241749 GCA_000418225.1 Zizania latifolia
ATGGGACGTAGCACGGCTTGATCAGACGCAGCACGCCCCGATGGGACGCGGCGTGCTGCCTACTCCCTAACTGCTCCCCGGTCTGACGCCGCCCGGTAGTCCTATGCACCTGTCACGCCTGGAGCCTCCGACCGCTTTGCATCGCGTCGTATTTAATGCGCCGCGCTGCTTTTGGTTGGCTCAGGCGGGGTTGGTGTGATGGGCTAGATGGGCCTTCTGCCTGGCCCAATAGCTAGAAATGAGGTCTGTGGGCTACCCGGGGGGTATATCCCCCACACTTACCATCCCGGTCGCCATTGCCAGTGCGTGGTGTGCTTTCGCAAGGCCCGTCGTCTTTTCAACCTGAAACCCCTCTCTCCGGCGTGCACCGTTCCAATGGCGACCACCGACTCCAGCGCCGACGTCGACCGCTCGAAGGAATTCCTGAACTCCAGCACTTCGGAGCGGCGACTTGAGCTTCTGGAGAAAACTAGAGTTTTTCCTGCGAGGGCGCTGTCCTTGTGGCGTCCGGCGGCGGGTGATCGTTTTCTGACTCTGAACACCAATGAGTTGGTGGTGTTCGGGTCTTTTTTTTCAACGCGGGCTCGGCTTGTCGGCCCATCTTTTTCTTCGTGATCTTCTCCACCACTACGACATCTCTCTTTGCAATCTTAACCCCAACTCTATTCTTCACATTTCTATCTTCATCCATCTCTGCGAAGCCTATCTAGACATCGATCTCCACTTTAATCTTTTTCACCATTACTTCTCTCTGCGAGCTCTCAACAAGAGGGTCATCGGCGGGGCTAGACTTCAGCTTCACGACGGCAAGGCGGCCTAATACATCGTCGTCCCCCTCCCGACGTCCAACAAGGGTTGGCACTCTTAGTGGTTCTACGTCAAGAACCATGAGCCATCCCTTTCTCCAGAGACTGACCGCGTGCTGACCCTAGAGCTGACCTGGTCGGACCGCTGCGGGTCGGAGGACCAAGGCCAAGTGAACGAGCTTGTCCGAGAGATCGGCGAGCTTCGTAAGCAGAAGCTGTCAGGGGTTCATGTGGTCCTAAACTTTGTGCTTCGCCGCGTTCAGCCCTGTAAGAGCCGAGCACGGTCGGGGTATGAGTACGCGGGGCGGTCGGATCCCTCTTAGGAGTCTTCGGAGCCCCTGACCACAGAAGAAGGCACAAAGCGAGTGTGGGACCTCCTTGCCCTCAAGACGGTAATCGACAACGAAGATGGGCCGTGCTCTTATAAGTTGATCAATCCTCGACCAGCGGTAAGATCTTGTTATTATCTTGTCTTTTGTTTTTGCATTGATGCTTGATGATATCACCTGTCGGGTGCTCACTGTGTCCACATTGCAAGGGTCAGAAGCATACTGCTCTCTGGCTCCTTTGCCTGAGCAGCCCCGTGCGGTTGGGCAAAAGGACATTGATCGGTTGATCGACTGATCGAAACAAAGAAAAGAAAGAATAAAGACGTTTGTTCTCCTACGACAAAGAAGCCGGGCACGGCGGTGGCATCTCAGGGGAAACCTAAGGTGCCATCATCATTCCTGGAGAGGCTGATGCCGACTCGGAGACGTCCGATGTTGGGCCAGCTGGTGGGGTGGCAGTAATGGTGTCATCGTCGTCATCGCCCTCACATCCACCTCCGCCTCCTCCTCCTCCTACGCCATCGGGAGACTCGTCGGGTAAATATCCCCGGGTGAAGAGGAGTGTGTTCCAGAAGTCCTTCTGGTAAGGTTATGTTTTGATAACTTTGATAAATACCATATATGTTATGAGGTTAACCGTTGCTTATTTGTTAGTACGCTGGCACCGTTGCCCGATGGTGACGATGTTACAAGCAAGCCGGTGACCAGTGGTTTCGGAGAGGTCGGCGGTGATGGCGACGCGGCAGTGGCTGCACTGGTCGGGAAGGCGGCTGCGGCGACGGGGGTGGAATCCACTGACATAGTGGTCTTCATGGCCGCTGTCGTGCCGACTGTAACTGCTCAAGCCACTGAGGTCCGACCGGTGGAGGCCTCGACCATGGGGGTGCTGACCGCGGCCGCGCCGAGCGCCGATGCTCCGACCGATGCCGGAGCCGTGTCAACCGCGGCTGGTCCGATTGATGATGTGGCGGTGGAGGAGGAGCCAACTGCCGACCCCAGAGTAAAGGAGCAACCGAGCACCGACCGTGGTATGGGGGAGGTAGAGAATGTGGCTCCGCCAGCAACGGAGGCGATGGGGTCGGAAGGCGGATCGGCCCCAGTTGCTGATGATGTGTAGAGGGAGGTGGCAGAGTGCTATGACGCTCTAAGCCGTCTCGGCCGCGCGACCAGCGTAAGTCTTGCCAGCCTTGATATTTGTTTTTAATCCGCTACTTGTAGCTGACCGTGCACTTGTTGCAGCGTGTACTTAACCGTCTAGTCAGGAATACGGGTGTACCGTGCTCCGGCCACAGCCTGGACTTGGAAGCTCTCAATGCCCAAGCTCAGCGATTAACGAAGCAGCTGGCGAGGAGAGAGGCCACCTGGAGGACGGCGGAGAAGGACAATGAGATCCTCCGTACCCAGTTGGACATATGATCCTCTGGTAAGTATCTGGGCACTTCATAAGTTGTTGGCTGTATTTGTGTTGTATCAGTCTAATCGTTGTGACTAATAGACTGGGCGACCCTGGAGACTCAGTTGGAGATGGCGACTGCCATGGCGGAGTGCTCGGTCACTTCAGCGGAGTTAGCCGTGGCCGAGCGTGATGAAACCAAGGAAAGGACGGCGATGGCTGAGGCCGAGGCTTCAGCGCTAAAGAAGAAGATCACCGCAGCCGAGGTCGCCACCACAGTCACACAGAAGAAGGCTGATGAAGCAGTTGGTGAGTATAAAAGTACGGTCGTCTAATATTATCTTCAATAAGCTTCAATTGAAATATTATCTGATGCTTGTGTTGATACTTTGCAGAACTGCATCGACGGGTGAATGCTCGATTCGCCGACCTGGAATTGCGTTTGAGCAGCACTCAAGCATAGCTCGACCACTACCAACGCCGAGTGGACGATGGAGCATTTTTTGGAGCGGCACCAAGGGTCGGCGACACGTCTGTGAGACCAAGCTCAGGACTTCATGCGGTCGGCGGCCACACACGCGCTCGGGATAGTCCAAGCGCTATACCCGACTGCTCGGATGGATCACATCTAGGCGGGGTGGCCAACGAACGTAGAGGAGTCTGACGTGGAGCGGATCTACGCGGAGGTGGAGGATACGGCGGCCGTTCTTGTCCAAGATTTAGAACCGTATCCTGAGAAACCTGCCGAATAGATTAAACATGTAGAAAGGAACACAATGTATTTATAGTTTAACTATCAATGAAATGATATTTTGGAGTTTAAATTGTTCTGTGTCCGACCACCGTATCTGATTTCCGAGTGATTGATATAGCTGTAATTCGCAGCGTAGAGAAACTGAGCCGCGTGCACGTGTATTAAACGTTCAGCTTCACAAGTAGTCAGAAATAACAAAAATAAGGAGGTCAGGCAAACAGCATGACGAACGGCGAGCCTCCGAGTGGGCAACAAATCTCAACAATTACTCACCAAAACTAGAGCGAGTCATAGACTTTGGGTTAGAGTGATGAGAAGGCAAACACTAGAGGTCGGGCGGGTGAAAAAATAATAGTAAAGAAAAGATTAAAAGAACATCTTTATCAACGCAAGATAAGAATACGTAGCTTGTAACATTATGGATAAAAGCGGTGAAGATGATCGATATTCCAAGAGTTAGGGACACGTTGGTTGTCTTCGCGCATCAGTCGATAAGAGCCTGGTCGAGTTACTTCTGCTATAATAAATGGACACTCCCATGGAACAGAGAGCTTGTGAATACCGACTACAGACTGTACTCGACGCAGGACTAGGTCGCCTACTTGAAATGACCGACCACGTACGTTGTGGTCATGATATCATCGTAGAACTTGTTGGTACCGATCAGACTGAATGGCTACAGCCAAGCGAGCTTTTTCAAAACTATCGATGTTCTCTTCTCTTATTTGTTCGGTGGCACCCTTGGTACGCTCGGCATGCCGGAGGGGTGCCAGGCGAATATGTCAATGTTGGCGCAGAGGAAGCTGACAAGCACGCTTTCTATTTTGGATCTAGCGCTGTCTCGATGAGCGTCGTCTTGGAGGGGTCGACGTCCGAGAGCTGAATACACTTGTACTTAGCTGGCGATGGCGACATGCCCGATGTCGATGGCGTGGCGGTCGGGATGTCGAGGTCGACGGTCGAAGTGGTCTTGGCCGCCTGGACAGTTTTTTCTATCCGGACGGAAATGTCCACTGCTTCTCCCAGGACGAGGCTGTCCTGCTCACAGGCATGAAAGCGGGCTCCTGGAAGTCATTTTCGGCCGGGGGGTCGCCATCCTTGTCTTCCCGACGAATCTTCTTCTTTTTATCGTCCCGACGACGCTTGTCTTGCCGGGGATTTTCTTCCACCTCTTTGATCATTTGGTTCTGCAGCTGGTAGCACCGACGGGTAGTGTGGCTGCTATTGTGATGGAAAATACAGGGCTTATCCAGCACCTCTTGTATCGTCGAGTTCCCTCGTCCTCGAGATCGGGGTTTCTGCTCGGCAACCATGACATGCTCAGATTTTCTCTTTCAATCTTTCGATCGGGAGGACTCTAGTTTATCGCGGTCGTCACGCCGCGATGATCGGCGACGGTCCTCCAAGCGCTTCTTGTCTTTGCGGGACTTCTGAGTGGTTGGGTGCATCTGCTCCTATTCGGTGTCCTCGGCGTTGGCAAACTGCTCGACGATGGTGATCATCTCACCTGGCGTCGCTGGCTCATTCATCACCAGGTGACGAAATAACTCCGACGGCTTTCTCAGTCCATCCTAAAAGATAGACATGACGTCAGCGTCAGAGATGCTGGCGACGGTGTTCCGACGCTCGGAAAAGCGGCGAATGTAATCCCGGAGGGACTCGTTACTCTTCTGACGTATCTAGCGCAGGTCGTGCCGTGAGACTGGCCTTTGCCAGGTGCCTTAATAGTTGGCGATGAAGACATCTCATAGTTGATCCCAGGAGTTGATGGAGTTCTCCTGGAGCCCTGTCAACCAGCTGATGGCGGCTGGTGAAAGCATGATGGGGAGGTAGTTTACCATGATATCGTGGTCCTCACCCGCTGCTCGGATGGCCGTGTAATACAGACACAGCCATTGGGAGGGATCGGTCTTACCGTCATAGGGCGCGATCCCCGATGGGTGAAAGCTTCTTGGCCATACCACCCGACGAAGTCGCTTGGTGAAGGCTGGGAAGCCGTTGTGGCGAGAATCGATGTTCTCGCGCCAGCTAACTCCTGGTGTCTCGTGGCTTCGATCGAAACGCTCTCGACGACGGAGCTCGCTGCCCTCGTGCCATCCACGACGACGAGAGATGATGTTACGCGCATCACATGCTTGGTTGATGATTTCACGGGCATCACCCGAGAAAGAGCTCCCATGGCGATCGCTCGATCGGGAGCGCCGCGTCCGACTGGACGGTCGGGGAGTAGTGTTACGGTCAGAAGATCACGACCGCATAGACGGTGCCGCCTCGGCTAGTTGGGCGGTAGTAGCCTATGTCATCGCCCGAGCCCTCTGGAGCTCGGGTGTATCCAGGAGGGCGGAGAGTACCTTCTCGATGGCGACTAGGTTCATCGTGGGAGTGCGATATAAGGCGTGACCTTCAAAGTCCACCGTATAGGCTTCTTGTGTGTCATGCCGTGAGGTTCCGGCAGCTTGAGCTCTTCCTCGACGAAGTGAGCGGGAGGCATTGCGCCTCTGACGCTCCCGCCGGTGATTGCTGGACTCTGCGGAGTTGGTGGTGTGCTCGTCGTCGGAGACGACGACCGTCATTATCATGACGGCCTTTGCAAGAGAAAGCATCGAGGCGACTGTCACGTCCTGCCTCCCGGTCTGTGTCGAGGTGACCTCCGTGAATTGGCATCGCTGAATCGTGCGTCCGCCTGAATTGGCGAAGATGATGAAGTCGGTGGGGGAGTCATTGGAGACGGGTCGACGCATAATCGACGGAGCTGCACGCTTAGGTGCTGAAGCCACTTTGGCATGGTGGCATGCCATGCTCCTAGCAGCAGGGCGCACAGGGAGTGTGCACGAAGTCCTCGCTTGGCCGACAGAGGCATTAGAGAGGACAAGTTGGCCCATGGAATCGCCAACGAAGGTGAGGCTCCCGAGGGTGATGACAGCACCGATAAGAATCTTAGTGTTTACCTTGCAAACAACGGTCATTGAATTCGATTGAAAAAGAACTACACACAATCTTCCCCTACCTAGCGCGCCAACTGTCATTGCGTAAGAACAATAGTATCCTATAGAGTTACTCACGAACGAGATTTGTGTAGGTGTATGGGAAAGTTTGTGGTCACGATTCAATGGTTGTCTCACAGCAATAAGAGACAGGGATTTTTTAGATAGGTTCGGGCCTCCCAGAGGATAATAACCTTAGTCCTATGAGCACGTATGTGTATATGAAAGACGAATACAAACAATCTTGCTATCAGCCTTTTTTAGCCTCTTTTTGGATCCTTCGCCTGTAAGGCGTACCCCCGATCCCTTTATACATTGTAGGGATTGGAGGTTACCGTTTAGGCTTAATTAGCCTCATGGACTGATAATTACAGCATTATTCGTTATATTAATTTGACTGTTACGTCCTGGAGTTATTATCATTGATGAGGTGGACCGCCTGCTAGATAGACCTCCCGAGTTCTAGCGATCAGGGCGTCTTCTCGAGTCTTAGCGGTCGAGAAGGCTCTCCTTGACCGACTGCTTCCAGGTCGTAATTAATGTTCTATCTTCTCGACCTCGTCTTCTGTCTGATCATCATAAATGCACTTGAAGAGTACCCCATGGTCATATTTCCGACACCCTCCTACATAGAGCAGGGACTTCTCTCATGAAACAAATGTGCTAAAATTATTTATATTGAGTAGATTTAAATGTAACACCTCACCTGCCAAAATCATATGATGTTGGGAGCATTAAGCGGAAGTAGAATGAAAGCAAGACTTTGACAATTGACTATAACTGAACTCTTTGAGAGAGGGGGGAGATTAAAGATGGATACACGACCTCGTAAGTCCTGGCGTTCAAATTTTCCATGTCATATGTGGCGTAACCTGCCCGCTTTAATAGAACGGAGAAGATTAAGGAAAGAATCAGGGAGTTCCACTACGATCTTATTTCTTCCGCGTCCATAACACAACTAGTAGGACTACAGACTGGTCTTTGGTCATCTCCAGCATGCTCACGTAGGTGACGTAGCCGTCCAAATTTTAACAGAGAAGAGAGCACTCACTTGACCATGTACATGCGCCGCGTTTGGAATCTGCAAGCAACTAATTCAACTCTCGTGTATGTACCAACATAATTATGTACATATATAGGAAATTATATGTGTGTGAGTATAACAAAAGGATTGCCTTCTCCTGCCGATTGTCCATATGTGTTCTTGGCGCCAATTCACTGTGCTCCTCTTGCTCCCCTGCTTGTCTTCCGCGGCAGCCGACACGCTCAACGTGGAAGATTCTCTCACTGGGAACAGGACGCTGGTCTCGGGGGGAGGCAAGTTCGAGCTGGGTTTCTTCTCCCCGGCCGGCGACTCCAACTACTACGTAGGGATATGGTACAAGCAAATCCCGGGCCGAACAGTCGTATGGGTGATGAACAGAGATGCCCCGGTCGACGACCCTGCGTCCTCGGAGCTCACGGTGACTCAAGACGGCAACCTGGTCCTCCTGAAAGGAGATCGGTACAAGAAGCTAATCTGGTCGTCGAATTCCACACGACCGTGCGACGACGCGGCCGCCGCGGCGGTGCTCCTCGACACCGGCAACCTCGTCCTGCGTTGCCAGGAGGTGGGCAGCTCGCCGGCGGTCATCTGGCAGAGTTTCGACCACCCGACCGACACACTCCTGCCGGACGGCTGGGTGGGGTTGAACAAGAGCACCGGCGAGTACCAGGCACTCCGGTCATGGCGGACCGCCACCGACCCGTCCACTGGGCTGTACGTGAGTCGCGTCGACCCGTACGGCTCCGGACAGTACGTCCTTCTGTGGAACGGCACGACCGTCTACCACTACATGGGTGCCTGGAACGGGAAGTACTTCGCCTCCATCCCGGAGATGGGCATCCAGGAGAGGTACACGTTCACCTACGTCAACAACGACGAGGAGAGCTACTCGTTCCATGTCGCCGACCCTTCCGCCATCTCGAGGTTTGTGATGAGCCCGCATGGGCAGATCACCCAGTTCGAATGGTCCCGCGAGTCCGGGCAGTGGTTGCTTCACTGGGCGACCCCGACGTCGCCGTGCAACGTCTACTCTTTGTGCGGGGCTTTCGGCCTGTGCGATGACGTAGCCAGCTCGCAGTACTGCCGGTGCTTGCCGGGGTTCGAGCCGGCGGCGTCGCCGGGGGACTGGAGCGGTGGCTGCGCGAGGAAGACGGCCCTGCGCCGCGGCGACGGCGCGTCGTCGTCGTCGCCGCCTGATGGGTTCCTCCCGGTGCATAACGTCAAGCTGCCGAGCAACTATTCCTCGGCGGCCGATGCAGGCAACGCCGGGGACTGCGCGTCGGCGTGCTTGAGCAACTGCTCTTGCACAGCCTACGCCTACAACGATGGCTGCCTGGTGTGGCGCGGCGATCTCCGCAACGTCCAGCAGCTCCCCGTCGGCGACGACGGGGCTTCTACTCTGTTCCTCCGAGTCGCCGCCGCCGATCTTGCCTCCGGCCATGGCGCAACAGCCGAGTATCTCGGCGCCATCCTGGGTGCTGCGTCTTCCATAGCTGTTCTCGTGATAATCTGCTTGTACTTCTTCCTAGCGTGGATCCGACGACGTCGTGAGAGAACCGTACGACACGACGGCTCCCTTCTCGTATTCAGCCATGGCTATCTCGCAAAGTGCACGAAGAACTACTCCCAGAAGCTCGGGATGGGGAGCTTCGGCTCCGTGTACAGAGGCAAGCTCCCCGACCACACCGGCATCGCCGTGAAGAGGCTGGAGGGATCGGCGCAGGGGGAGAAGCAGTTCCGCGCCGAGGTGATGACACTGGGCACGATCCAGCACGTCAACCTCGTCCGCCTCCGCGGGTTCTGCGCGACGAAGCGCGAGCGGCTCCTGGTCTACGACTACATGCCCAATGGCTCGCTGGCATCCGTCCTATCGGGCCAGAGCATCAGGCTGCTGGAATGGAGCGCCAGGTACGGGATCATGGCCGGCGTTGCCAGGGGGCTCGCCTACCTGCACGAGCAGTGCAAGGAGCGGATCGTGCACTGCGACGTGAAACCGGAGAACATCCTCCTCGACGAGGGGTTCTGCCCCAAGGTGGCCGACTTCGGCATGGCGAAGCTCATCGGGAGGGACTTCAGCCGCGCGCTGACGACGGCGAGGGGCACGGTGGGGTACCTGGCGCCCGAGTGGATCCTGGGCCTCCCCGTGACGCCCAAGGTCGACGTGTTCAGCTACGGCATGACGCTGCTGGAGCTCATCTCCGGCCGGAGGAATCGGGACGCCGGTGTCGGCGCGGGGTGCTACTTCCCGCTCTGGGCCGCGGCCAGGGTCGGCGAAGGGCGGCTCCTCGAGGTGCTGGACGGGCGGCTGGAGGGGAAGGCCGACATGGAGGAGCTCGGGCGCGCGTGCAACGTCGCGTGCTGGTGCATTCAACAGAGGGAAGAGCTCAGGCCGACCATGGGGCAGGTGGTGCAGGTGTTGGAGGGTTCGCTCCGGGTGGGCGCCGCGCCCGTGCCGAGGTACCTGGAGCAGTTCTGGGCTGAGGAATCATGCACATTCTGAGGGGTAGGAAAAGTATATACACATCTAAAAAAACTTTTTTATTGGATTTTTTTCTCGTCTGATTCTTCTCCATAAATTATTTGATTATTTTCAGCATTTTTAGAGAAATTGAAAGAACATATTGGAGGCTGTCCAACCATCTTTGTTGAACCTGGTAACTTCAAGTTAACATAGCCTACTCTTTTTGCTCTGTAAAGTTTGTATTGCTTTACTGTTCCGGCAATGTGACTGTAGATTCACTAATAAATTGTGCACCTTGAAATGCATCCGAACAAACTTTGCACCTAGAAATGCATCCGAATGTATCTACGATGAAGCCTGTTGTATGATAATTAATTCATCATTTACTGTGAATCTGTCGAATCGGATGGATGGGTAGTTTTTTATTTTGTACTAGAAAAACCGTTACCGTTAAAAAAGCTGATTTTATCTAATAATTATTTGATTTAGTTTTTAACTTTTCTAAATAAGAGACTGGTTACAAACGCTGAACACACGTAGAGAAGGGCCGATGGTAGCGTCCCGGGCAGCTGAAGCAATACATAAACTTGGTATGCCGAGCAGTTCTGGCTGGGTCAATGCACTTGCTGTCAGCAAGTAGTGGTGCCCTTTTGCAAAGTTCTTTATTGCACTCCAGCTTCTGCTAACCTACCAAACAATGGAGTGATGGCGTTGCTTTGATCCCTCTGATAAAGGCGTAGGATCCTTCCACTACTATCTAGCAATATCCCAGTCATCGCCAAAAACTAAAAAAAAAGGGTGTTGGTTGGCCAGGACATGTTACTTATTAGGCAGTCTATGTCGTTGCGTAAAAACAACAGTATCCTTGAGGAATACCTGAGGACTAAATTTGTATAGACGTATAAAAAAGACTGTGATCGAAATTCAATGGTTATCTCACGAATAACGAGAGACAAAAGATTTTAGACAAGTTCAGGCCTCCCAGAAGATAATAGCCCTAATCCTGTATGCTTGTATGTGTGTTCGCCTAAAAAACGTCCCCTATAAAGGGTGCCCCCAATCCCTTTATATACTGTAGAGATTTGGGGGTTACAGTTTAGGATTTAAAACAGCCCCTTTAATCCCATTATATTGATTTAAATCACCTGAGATCGTGGACTTATGAATACAGTGGTTATGCGCTATATTAATATGACTGTTACGTCCTGGAGTTTATTACTATTAATGAGGGTGACCGACTGTTGAGCGAGGCTTCCGAGTCCTGGCAGTCGGGCGTCCGTCTGAGTCCTAGTGGTCAGCACCCCTTCTAGGCCATAATTAATGCTCTGTTCTTCTGATCCCATCTTCTGTCTGATCACCATAAATATACTGGGAGAGTACCCGGAGTCGTATCCCCAATAGGAGCCCCCGAGCTTTTTGCAGCAGAAAGACGATAATCATCTGAGTGTAGTCGAGAAGTTGTAAAGAGCTCCGTCTTGATGGATTTCTTCTTCAATTAGGCAGGGGCACCTTCTAGGTGCACCTACCAAGTGCAGCCCCCGAGCTTGAAGGTTTGTTAGGGAAAACAAGCTTCAAGGTCTAAAATCTTGTCCCAATATCATCAAGGTAGGAGAGACTTGAGCCCCCGAGCGCTGTGTCGATCGGGTATTTTGTTGGAGTCCGAATAAATTTTAATCCCCTAATACTATGGGTGAGAAGACGTCCGCTAGAATCCTTTGACATACTGGAGTACGTGGGTCCCAAATCCTTTTGGCGAAAAAGGGTAGTAGTTGCCACAAGTGAGAGTATGGCCCACGAAGATCGTGGCGAGATAGGCGTCAGTTGCCGCATATAGGCAACTGTAGGCGTTCGTGGGGTCCACTGCGGACTTGGCGGAGAAAATGTCAGACTACCGGCTGCGGACGTAATGGAGTATGTGGGGCCCCCAAAGATTTTGGTAACTAGGCGTCAGTCGGAGTAGTCCGGCGACTGCAGGAGTAATGGAGAGTGTGGGCCCCTGCTCGATTTTAGGAAAAAGGCGTTTGGTGGATGGGACTGACGTCTGTCAGATTTGACTAATGCGAAAAGACGCGCGGGATCCCAAACGTTTTAGCAGAGGGATGTCGGTTGGAGTAGTGGGCACAGGTCCAACTTCTTTGTGCAATCGTTGGATTTACGTTGGGCGGCCAGATGGTGTTGTTGGAGTGTGTTGACCGGCGCAATGATCACGCGCTTTTGCTTTCTAAACTTGTCTCGAGACGATTGCGGTGGGTTGGGGACCCAAACCGTCGCGTGGTTGGCTATAGATAGCCCCAATAGTACTTCGTCCGCCGCACGCTTTCACATTTGCTTGTAGTCTGTTCATCTTCTTCCTTACGCCCAAATCTCTTGCACTGGCTCCTCGTCGCCCCGGCCGCCGTTGCCAGTACGTAGTGTGCTATCGCAAAGCTCGTCGCTTTTTTAATCTCAAACCCCTGGCTCCACCATCAATAGTCACGATGGCCTCCACCGACTCATGCGTCGGCGTCGACCGCTCGAAGGAGTTTATGAAATCCATCTCTTGCGTAGAGCGGCTTCGAGCTCTGGAGGCGAAGGGCATTCTCCCGGCGCAGGCATTGTTCCTCTGGCGCCCAGTGGCCGGAGAGAGGTTCCCGACTCCGAACACCAACGAACTGGCGGTGTTCGAGTCTTTCTTTCTTCGTGGGTTCGGCTTGCCAGCCCATCCCTTTCATCGTGGTCTTCTCCACCACTACGACATTTCAATTTATAATCTGAACCCCAACTCTATTCTTCATATTTTCATCTTCATTCAACTCTGCGAGGCCTATCTCGGCATCGACCCCCACTTCAATCTCTTCCGCTGTTTCTTTTTTCTTCGAACTCTGAACAAGAAGGTTGTCGGTGGGGCTAGACTTTAGCTTCGTGATGGGAAGGAGACAGAGTACATCACCGTCCCCCTCCCGACCTCCAACAAGGGCTAGCATTCCCAGTGGTTCTATGTTGGGAACCACGAACAGGCCCTGTCACCGGAGACCGACCGAGTGCCGACACCAGCGCTGACCTGGTCGGACCGCTACGGGTCAGAAGATCAAGGTCAAGTGAACGAGCTCATCCAGATGATCACCCAGCTTCGCGGGGAGAAGCTCTCAGGGGTCCACGTGGCCTTCAATTTTGTGGCTCGTCGAGTACAACCCTGTGAGAGCCGACTGCCACTAGGGTACGAGTACTCGGGAAGGATGGACACCGTCCAGGAGTCTCCAGAGCCCCTGGACATGGAGGAGAGCAAGGTGCGGGTGAAGGATCTCTTCGCCGGTCGGACAGCGGTCGGCAATGACAATGGTCCGCGCTCCTTCAAGCTCAGTAACTCTCGACCGCCGATAAGAACTTGTAGACTTGTCCTTTAGTCGTGCAATGATATCACCTGCCAGGTGCTAATTGCTGTAAAATCTGTAGGACCGAGAGGCATTCTGCTCCCGCGCTCCATTGCCCGAGCAGCCCCGCGGGGTCGAGCAGAAAGACATCCACCGGTCGATCAGTCCAATCAGTACGAAGAAGAGAAAAGACAAAGACGTTTGTTCTCCTGCAGCAAAGAAGCTGCGCACAACGGTGGCATCTCAGGGGAAACCCAAGGTGCCAACGTCATTTGCTGTAGAAGTTGGTGCCGACTCGAAGACGTCTGAGGGCGGGCCAGGAGTTGTTGGGGCGAGGGTGGTGTCGTCGTCGTTAGGAGGTCCATCGGGCGCACACTGACGAGTAAAAATATGCGGATTTCAACGGTCAACCTGGTAAGGTTATTTTAACAAACGTGTAGATATTATCTATGTTAGAAATTTAACCTTTGCTTGTTTGTGCATCGACTCCACTGCCCGGCAATGATGACGCTGGTTGCCAGTCAGCGATGGGCGGCTCTGGAGCTGTCGGCGATGGGGGAGATGATGTGGGAGCGACCGCGTCGGTCGACGCGATGACGACTACGGCGGCGAGGACCATTGCGGCGATAACTAATATGGTTGTCTTCGTGGCTGACCGAGTGGTATGATATATTAAGCCGTCTCGGCCGCGCGTCCAGCATAAGTAATGTTTATTTCAACATTTGGTTTTAATCTCGCCACTTGTAACTGATTTTATTTTTGTTGCAGCGGGTGTTAAACCGGCTGGTCGGGAATATGGGAGCAATCCACCCTGACCGTAACTTGGACTTGGGTGCTCTCAATGCCCAAGTTCAAAGCCTGACAGAGCAGCTCGCTCGGAGGAAGGCTGCCTGAAAGATGGCGAAAAGGGATAATGAGATCCTCCACGGCCAGTTGAAGATCCGTTCCTCCGGTAAGCATCAGACCACTGCATTAGCTGTCAGCAGCACTGGGCTACGTTGGAGGCTCAGTTGGAGATGGCGACTGCGATGGCCGACCGTTCAGTCGCTACAGCGGAGGTAGCCGTGGCTGAGCGGGACAAAGTCAAGGAGAAGCTGGTGAAGGCGAAGGCTGAGACGGCAGAGGTGAAGAAGAAAATCCTTCTTGCCGAAGCCACCGCCGTAGTCGCCGAGAAGAAGGCCAATGAAGCAGCCAGTGAGTACAAAAGTATGGTCGGCCAATATTATCGTCAACTTAAAATATGGGCCGACGCTTATCCTTGTACTGTTGCAGAGCTTCATCGGTGAGTAAACGCTCAATTCGTTGACCTGGAGTTGCGCTTGAAGAATACTCAGGCGCAGCTCGACCACGTCCGGGCGGGGACGGAAACTCTCATCAAGATGATTGACGGAGAGCCCTCCAACGCCCAGTGGACGATGGAGCAGTTTCTTGAGTGACTCTAGGGGTCGACGGCATGTCTGCAAGAGTAAGCCAGGGACTTCATGCGGGCGGCAGCCACTCACACACTCGGGATAGTCCGAGCGCTGTACCCGACTGCTCAGATGGATCACATCTAGGCGGGGTGGCCGACGAACGTCGAGGAGTCTGACGTGGAGCGGATCCATACAGAGGTGGAGGATACGACAGCCATTATTGTGGAAGACTTGGAGCCATTTTCAGATGAACCTGTCGAATAGATAGGAAAATGATGTAGCAAAAAAGAAACTATGTGTATATAGTGAAACTTTAATGCAATTTATATTTTGAAGTAAAATTTGTGCTGTGTCCGACCATGATTCTCTGACTTTCGAGCGATTGATATAGCTGTAGTTCGCTGCATAGGGAACTGATCCACGTGCACGCATATGGAACGTTTAGCATCACAAGTAGTTGGAAGTAACTAAAGAACGAGTTCGTACAAACAGTAGGGCGAATGGCGAGCCCCCAAGTGAACAACACATCTCAATAACAACTCACCAAAGTTAGAGCAGGTCATAAACTTTGGGTTAGAGTGGTGAGAATACAAGCACTCAGGGTCAGGCGGGAAAAAGAATGACGACAAACAGAATTAAAAAGAACATCTTTGGCAGTCGGGATGTTGAGGTCGACGGTCAGTGCAGTCTTGGCTGCCTGGACCGTCTCTTCCATCCGAACGGAGATATCCACTGCTTCACCCAAGGCGAGGCTGTCTTGCTCACAGGCGTGGGAGGTGACGACATCTCCCTTGACAGAAAAGGCTCCTGACGACCCTGATACTTTAAGAACCAGGTACGTATAGTGGGATACCGCCATGAATTTAGCGAGGGAGGGTCTACCCAGCACCGCGTGGTAGGCAGTCTCGAAGTCTGCAACATAAAATTTAATGTGCTCGGTCCTAAAATTGTCCCGAGTATCAAATGTTACCGGCAGAGTGAGCGTGCCGAGTGGTATTGAGGACTTTCCCGAGACAATCCCGTAAAAAGACGTGTTCGTCTTTTAGAGCCCCGACTCATCAATGCCGAGCGCAAAGAGAGTTCCCCTGAATAAAACGTCAAGGTCACTCCCACCATCGATTAGCACCCTCTTGAGACGCACCTTCATGATTACCGGATCGACCACCAATAGGAACCGACCCGGTTTGGACACGTTCATCCACTGGTCGTTACGGTTAAAGGTGATCGAGATCTCCGACCATTGTAGGCGCTCGATCACCCTGTCGCTGATGGTGTTCACGCGACGGGTGAGCAGCTTTTGCTGATGCTTGGACTCCGCCGGAGATCATCGAGACCGTCCGAGTGGGCTCTTGGAAGTCGTTTTTAGCCGGAGGGTCAGCGTCTTTGTTTTTCCGATGAGTCTTCTTCTTTTTATCATCCCGGCGACGCCTATCTTATCGAGGATTTTCTTCTGCCTCTTTAACCATTTGGTTCTGTAGCTGGTAGCAATGATGAGTGATATGGTTGCTATTAGGATGGAAAATGCAGGGTTTATCCAGCATTTCCTGCATCACCGAGTTCCCTCGTCCCCGGGATCGAGGTTTCTCCCGGCGACCATGACGTGCTCAAATTTTCTCTTTCGATCTTTTGATCGGGAGGACTCAGGTTTATCGTGATCGTCGCGCCGCGGCGATCAGCGACGATCATCCGGGTGCTTCTTGTCCTTGCGGAACTCCCAAGTGCTTCGGTGCATCTGCTCTCGCTCGGCGTCCTCGGCGATGACGAACTGCTCGACGACGGTGATCATCTCGCCTGGCGTCGCGGGCTCGTTCATTACCAAATGGCGAAATAATTCCGATAGCTTTCTTAGTCCATCCTGAAAAATGGACATAACGTCAGCGTCGGAGATGCTGGCGACGGTGTTTCGCCGCTCGAAGAAGCGACGGATGTAATCCCGAAGGGACTCATCACTTTTCTGACGTATCTGGCGCAGGTCGTGCCGAGAGGCCGGCCTTTGCCAGGTTCCTTGATAGTTGACGATGAAAGCATCGCACAATTGGCTCCAGGAGTTGATGGAGTTCTCCGGGAGACCAGCCAGCCAGCTGATGGCGGCTGGTGATAGCATGACGAGAAGATAGTTGATCATGATATCATGGTCTCCTCCCGCTGCTCGGATAGTCGTATAATACAGTCGCAGCCACTGGGAGGGATCGGTCTTGCCGTCGTAGGGCTCGATCCCCGATGACCGAAAGCCTCTTGGCCATACCACCCGGTGAAGCCACTCGGTGAAGGCGAGGAAACCGTTGTGACGAGAATCAACGTCCTCGTGATGGCTAACCCTTGGTGTTCCATAGCTCCGATCAAAACACTCCCGACGACGAAGCTTACTACGCTCGCGCCATCCACAGCGGCGTGAGATAATGTTACGCGCATCGCGTGTCTGGTCGATAATTTCCCGGGCATCACCTGAAAAAGAGCTCCCCTGGTGATCACTTGGTTGGGA
>KE372916.1:256144-269216 GCA_000418225.1 Zizania latifolia
CGCCAGCTCCCCCTCCACCCAGCCGAGCCCCGACCCCGCCGTGCGGAACTCCCCGCTTGGCCGTGAGGCTGCCGAGCAGCCGGCCTTGCCCGTGCACTCTGTTCCCGACCTCCCAACGAAGGAAACGCCCAGGTACGCGGCAATTGAAGCTCCAGTGCAGCCGCCAAGGTTGGATCCGAAGGAGCCCGCCCGTCCGGATGTGAAGAAAGCAGGTGCCGAGGGAGGGATCAAGGGCGTGCGACCGCCGCCGGTTGTGCTCAAACCGCCGCCATCGATGTCCCTACCGGCGGTGTGCTTGGTGGAGTCCACGTGGGATCTCCTACGGTCGTTTGCGCCAGAGGAGGAGAATGGTCACGCTCCAGCGAGCAGATCTGGTGGTGATTTTGCATGTCAGGACGCGGAGGAGGATGAGGACGCGGCCGCAGTGTTGACGCTGGAGGAGCTCAGGCTAGGGGAGACGTCCGAGGAATTCACGGGCACGTCTTCACTGTCGACGACGAACGATGACGATACGTCGAGCACAACCACCGAGAACATGTTGTACATCTCACCGAACGGGAGGTTTAGGAGGAAGATCCGGTCATGGAGCCGAGGGGTGCGCCTGGGAAGTGGCTCGTTTGGGACGGTCTTCGAGGGTATCAGCGAGTAAGTTCTCGAAGGAGGAAATTATATGATTTCTTATTCAGCTTGCTATGCCTGCCCGTAGCTAGCATAAGGATTAGGGAGTATCTCGGGGCCATTATAAAGCTGAGTTTAGGTTATCTGATTCTCTGATTAATTTTACTTTAGATGCCTCCAATTCTAATTCTTAAGTAGAGGCGCTAGATGCCATGTAGCTTATTAGTAAGTGCTAATTGAATCAACCACATGATTTCATTTCAACTACTTAAATAACATAACCCTAAGTTGTAGACAAACAGGATTCCTGTAAAGTCGGAATGTCAAATCATAGCATTAATCAAGTTCTAGTGTATGAGGGAATATGACAATTGTTTGCCAAAATGTTGTGCTGCATCTATTCTAGATGAACCACAATAGTGCTTTGTTTTACTTGATTTGTTGTGTTTGAAGTAGCACTGAGGTACCCATGTATTTACTCACTAAAGCTTCTCTAGTAACAAGAGATAAAAACTTGAATATTTAGCTTCCCAATGATGCACATGAACTGGCTGTCCTAGGTGAAACATTGAAGTATCATTTGCTCCTTTTATTTGGTGGTGTTCAATGGGAACGGTTATGTTTAGTACATGTTGCTGTAATGTTTGCATGTCGCATGTCTCTTACATGCTGGTCTACTTCTGCATCTTATGATTTGATGTTTCACAGCGAGGGTGTCTTCTTTGCTGTCAAAGAGGTCTGCTTGCATGACCAAGGGAGTAATGCAAAGCAGTGCATTTTTCAGCTTGAGCAGGTTGGTGTTGCTAAATGTTTTTTATTGATATATCAGAGCCGTAATATCTTACTGGTAATGACGTATTATTAAATGAGATCTCTTCTAACTTATTTCATATTTCAGGAAATTGCACTCCTGAGTCAGTTTGAACATGAAAACATAGTGCAGTACTATGGTACCGACAAAGTAAGTCACTGATCCTGTGATTGTGCATCTATCTGTTGAAGTTCCATGTGCCATTGTGTTGTTTGTGAATTCCTAGGTCTTGTACCTTTTTAAGGCTGATGATGATCACATTTTGTGACTACTGCAGGAGGACTCAAAACTTTACATCTTCCTTGAATTAGTGACCCAAGGATCTCTTGCGCATTTGTATCAGAAATACCAACTGAGAGATACTCATGTTTCAGCATATACAAGGCAAATCCTTAATGGGTTGTCTTACCTGCATGAGAGAAACATTGTTCATAGGTAATACGCGTAGTTTAATCCATATATCTCTGCTCTATTGATGCCCCTTTTTCATTCTTGGTTGGTGTAACATAAATGAGCTTACTAAAGTTTGATGCCTAGCCTTCTAAGGAAGTCATTGGATTTCTCATATGGGCTGACAACTATACTAAGCAGCTCATTGGATTTCTCATATGGGCTAACTATACTATGCAATGCCTGCTTGCTGGATTTTTTATTAGCTTGAAAAGTCTCAATGAACTGTACATGGACTCCTGTACATATATTCTGAACTACAGTTCAAAATCTCATCCTGCAGGGATATCAAATGTGCCAATATATTGGTGCATGTCAATGGATCCGTGAAACTTGCTGACTTTGGACTCGCTAAGGAGGTCTGCTTACTGTCTAATGCTTCAGTTATTGTTCTAAAAACTACCTCTTTGATATGAATTGATTTTATCAAATATCTTTCAGATTAGCAAATTCAATGATCTTAAATCATGCAAAGGAACCGTTTATTGGATGGCACCTGAGGTATACTACCATACCCTCTGAGATCAGATTGGACATGCTTGGATTTTGTTTGTTTACCTTATATTTTTTCCCTTGATGATTTTTCAAGAATAATAAACTAACAGACAGTAACATTATCCAGAGGTAAAAAAGTGTGTTGATGTTAGATAGTGGCTTGAGTGAATATTTTTGAGCAACTGAGTAATGAGTTTGACTTGGGCTAGTTCTATGCTTGCTTTATTTGCACTGGCTATTCTGTGTCATTGGTTTGCCAAGATATTTGGCACAAGCGGAACAGCATGTATGATATTTGGCACACTGAAATTTCAGGTTATCAATCCCAAGAAGACATATGGATCTGCAGCTGATATATGGAGTCTGGGTTGCACAGTCCTAGAGATGTTGACAGGTCGACTTCCATATCCTGATCTGGAATGGGTGAGTTATTCTTCATAGAGAATTTAGTATTAACTTCTGCAAATTTAGATTACAGTGTTTGTTCCAGTTCGATAAAGATGTCCGGTATGCATATTTATTCATTTTTTTAGATATTTACGTCCATTCTCTCAAACTTGTTCTGCAGACACAAGCTATGTACAGGATTGGGAAGGGGGAACCGCCAGCTATTCCAAATGCCATTTCTAGGGATGCTCGTGATTTTATAAGCCAGTGTGTACAATCCAATCCAGAAGACAGACCCACTGCATCAAAGCTGCTGGAGCATCCATTCGTGAATAGGTCAATGCGGTCGATAAGATCTATGAGGACATCTTCTCGCTCAAATCCGTCGTCACGGGGCATGAATGGATTGAATTGAGGACAGCTACAGCATATTGGCAAAATGGTAATTTAGTCTTCCTCAACTTGATTTGCACTCTGCAAAAATAGTGGATGCTTAAAATTGTTCCTAACCGATGGTTTTGCTTCATAAAAGTAGAACCAACGATTTTTGCAAGTCAGCTGCTCAGCTGTGGCGCACTAGGTTGACATTTGGTTCTTCTACCAGCGCGTGGTTAATGTGACTTTTGACCGGTGTGCTTATTCTATGTGCAGGTATTGGTTCTTGCTAATCATGTGGAGCTGGCCGGGAGGGACACGATTCTTTACCAGGAAGCAATATTGTCAACAGCGCACCCGTCAACCCCACCTCCTGTGTTTCATTTGTTGATTCTTTGACATACTTGCAAAGGGAGATTTTATGGTTTAGTCAGCGGCTAATATTCTTCTGCCTGGGATAGTCTTCTGCCCGGGATAGTTGATTGAATGTGCATTCAAGCGCATGAGTGTAAAGTAGGGATTGACCGATGTAAATATGCATGTTCATGGTGGTGATTGCCTTCTTGTCGTCATATGCCGTGTTGCTAAGCTTTGGTACTTCCGATAACAGTAGCTTTACGGCAACTCGTCAACGTTTTCTCCGCAAAGAAAGGGAATTACTAGTATAAAGCAATGATTGTTGCTGTTCTCCAGTTGACAACTGGCTATCGCTTCTGACGCGTTGTTTCTCGACTTGTCTGCCCACGTTGTTCGTTTTCGTCTCTTTATTTTTTTTTCTTTTTTTGATAAATCAAGGTGCCTACTTTGTTAATGTAAAGATAACGGTAAAGCGTTTACCATTCAAACCTAAAAGATGGCGCTTCAGGTACATCGTGAAGCACAGCCTCTTAGATATCCAAGAATTGAACATAAATTTCCAAGAGAGAAAAGGAATAAAAGGCTCTTAACTATACAACGATTGAACAGATATTTCCAAGGAAATACTATTTTTTTTTCAAATGCTCGTTTCACTGCACAAAATCCATAGGCGAATATGCGTGGTTCCGATGATGAAATCATTAACACAAGATGTATTTTCACCTTAAGCTTACAACAGAATATGAAGAGCCACACAGGCAGCAGAACATAGCTCATTCAGATAAACTCTGACGGTGCCTGTAAAGCTGAAAGATGAAACAGGCTACTGGGCTCGCTGGCATCTTTGTCGATGAAATGACGATGCTTGTGGCCCGTGAGTTCATACGATTATTACTGGATCCGCGGAAAAGGTAAAATCCAGTGTTTAAGGAATCGCCAATGTTGGCATAATATACAAAGCTACAGTGGTACCGTCACACTGATAGCACAACTCCAATCGGTTATCCCATTGCACGATGTCTACAACAAACGGATTTTGCAATACGAATCTTCGAATTGGAGGGCGTACACGAGACAAAAAAAATCGTGGCAAAAGATACCATTCCGTGCAAACCCACGTCAACTGGATTGCTTTCCCAGAGGCCAGGGTATCGGAGAAGCAAGACATGACGGATTGGACTTTGGATCAGCAAAACACCACAGCAGGCGTTCGATGTTGATGGCTCCACCCGACATAGAGCTCAGGCTGACCTTGTCTAGGAAACAGAAGGAGCACTCTTATCCTCCAAAAGCTTCAGCTCCTCCTGCCAACCTTCTATCTTTTTCATTTTTTCCAGTTGCTCAGGCTTCAAATTTTCTGGATCTCCTTGCAGTTGCGCTTCTGCTAAGCGTATCTGCAATAAATCAAGACAAATTCATCCAGGTCAAATCTCACCCAGGGCTTGGCCTCTTAATATTAAATTTTCAGGGCAAACCTCATTCAAGCATTGTTAATATACATCCAGCATCTCAAAGGTGCAAATATGTTGTTTCAATTAAATTTAATCTAATGCTGACACATCAAAGTAACACTAGAATCTACTATAGCTGCTCCTAGAAGTTCTAAGCATGGACAAAATACCTTAGATGTATCAAGAACAACATTAAAAAAACCACAACCAATAACTGGTATCTACATTAGATTCTTGGCAGTTACCACCAATAAACTAGAACTTGCAAGGTAGGATAAAACTGATTGCTGGTGATTGATTACATTAAATAAGACAAAGTAATGACTAGTTCAGGTCGATTGTGAAACTAGTCTTCCAGGAATACACATTAATTTTTTAGTAGTATACTCAGGATGAAAAACCAAGGCTTGAATATTTGGAAGGCTTATGTCAGAAACCAGACAAAAAATAACTTGGGATCTCCAGGAAAATCTATTAAGGACCAGACACCCATAATAATAAGAAAATGGTACAAACATCTCTTTGGGAACTGGACATGAAAACAGTAAACACACAGAGAGGGAGAGAACCTTCTTCTTTAGTGCTCGAATTTTCTTATCTATGTCTGGAGCAGATGACTCCGATTTAGAATTGTCAGTAGCATCAGTGGAAGAGGTTGCTACAACTGGAGATTCAGAAATAGCAATACCACCCATCTGCTTTGTTACACTATCCACTGCATCCTTCCGCTTGTCAGTGTCTCCAGAATCAGCCTCCTCTATGTGCAAGTTCTTTCCTTTATCATTTGTTGAACTGGTCTGCTAAGAAATAAGACAATGTCCAGCACAACATCATAAAGCTGCTCTAATAAAACTTATAATTCAATCTAAAAGAGATCAAATCATTACCATGGTACAAACAGCCAACAAATACTGCTCTTGACTCAATTATTGGCCAGAGGATTCAATTATAGTTTAAGCTTGTTCTCTTGTGGGTTTTCAATTTGTGTACTTATGTCTGCCAAAACATGATAGTTTATTGTGTTGACTCATTAAAAATTATGTAAAAATTTCATAAAAACATAATTAATACTAAGCAAAAAAACTGGCCTTTACCATGGCATTTGTGTTGATTATTGGCATGTTTAATAGTCAAGTAGTGTTGGCTTGTTAGTTGTTATATCTTGACCCATGACCCATCTTCTATTGTGTCATTTAACAGTTAAATGGCTCTGTGACATGACTTGGCCTAACAAAACCTGCCAAGATAACACATTTGTACAGCCAGCAAGTTTGGGACATAGCATATGATCAAAAATTGAAGATAGGCACGGTTACATGCCCATTAAGATTCCTTGGAGAAAACATGCTGAATGTATAATCTGCACATTAGATTCCTATGTTTTGCCCCATATCAGTACTAACCAAGAAAAGAACTACAATCATGATGATGATGAGAAGCAGAGCTAGAGGATTAGAGTAAAATAAAAGGGCACTACAGTAACAATAATCAAGAATGGAACTGGACAGACAACTAATGCAGCTCCTGGGGCTTCTAGTGTCTGAAGTCCTGAACCAACATGAGGGGCACCGCAAAAACATGGAAGACAGGTACAATAATGCAAACTATCACCGTCATGTATCAACAATCCATCCTAGCTTAGGTGTTGGTGCCACAGTACCATGATTGAGATGACAAGCATGATCATGTTTTTAGATCGAATAGATACATAAGCAACCTGCTCTATACCAGTGGCGTATATTATTTCAGAAATTAGTTAATCGCGCAAATTCAGCAATAGCTTCATTAGCTTGGAACATGTTACAGGTATTATAGACATTCAGATAGGTAATTAGAAAACTAAGATCCTACTTATTCAATGTAATTGTGGAGAATAGAAATGTGCCACAGATGCCCCAACTGGTGTGTATCAATAAAATTATTGTGGTTACTGGTTAGACAGTTCCATCTGGTAAAATTTACTGCAAGTCTTCTGCGGTACACCTCTGGCCACAGACATTGCTGGGATCTAATTACCAAAACCATGGTAGCATTGCTAAAGGGAAATCTTTCACACATACAACAAACTAATGCATCTAACTAATACACGAGGAAACGGTCGATGCTTTCCACCATCGCATGCCCAGTCCAATTATGCCTTTCTCCTGAACACTAATCATACACAGTAAACCTACGTACAGACAATCTAATTCACTGAATCTGACGATTTCCCAGACACAGATGGCGACACAGGCGCCGCAGATAGGACGGCCTACCTGCTGCCGTTTTTCCTTACGCCGCTCGTTCCGCTTGGCCGCCTTCGTCTTGGGCTTAGCATCGAGCGCCAGGTCGTACCCCGGCGGCATGTCGGGCCCTGACTTCCTCATCTGCAACAAACGCAAACCAAGCAGGCACGGTAAGCCCCGGGTAAGAGGAACAAATCGAGCAAGGACGCCGCGCTCAGTAGGAGCAGAATGAGCGGAGGATGGGGGCGAGGACTCACCTGGGAGCCTTTGGACTGGTAGATGGCGACCTCCTCCTGGGGGACGTATCCGGCGCGGATGCGGATGGCCTTGCGGAGCGTGCCGTCGGGTCGGCGCGACGGCGGGATGATGCGCTCCCCCTCCTTGGGGATAGAGAGGAGTCGCCGCTGCTCGCCGCCACTGCCGCTGCCGTCGCTGGCTGTGGCCATGGCCGTGGGGGTGTACGGATTTGGAGGGGAGGAAGGCTGCGGCGACGGCGGGCGGGGGATGGGTTTAGGAGTTCGGGCGTCAGAGTTAAGACCGGGCTCCGGAGTCGCGTCGACTGAGATTTGGGCTTGGGGTCAAATTGACCCCCTTTTCCTTTTAACTTGCTTCTAATGACTTATTTGGAATAATTTGTTGATAGTTTATGATTAAATTATAAATAGATTATAGATAACTTAAGTATTAATTATAATCAGCAATATAACTAATAATTAGAATTAGTCATCTTTCTGCTTATCAAATAATCAGAATTTTATCAAATAATCAGAATTTTTAAGTTGTACCATAGGAGCCTATTGCTGCTAGTAATTTACTGGTTTTACATTTTTTTTCTTCTAATAAGTAATTCAGATGGTATGGTCTTAGTAAAGCAAGCAAGCTTGCAGTCAACTCCTTTAATTTCAGTCAATAATGTCTCAATGAATATTGATATGGCAGATATGACAGTGATACGGATATAATGATATGGCAGTCAACTCTTTCATGCATGTATAAACATATGCATTTTTTATTTTATTGAAAAATGTGAATTTTACAAACTTCTAGGTTGAGACAAAAAGCTATACAAGAGACGGGTTCACTTGCGAACTTTATTTGAATAATATACTTGTTGAAAAATTCGATTATTTGTTGTACAACTCATTTTGTTTTACTGAAAATATATAGGACCATTGAGAAGGCCGGTCTAATAAATCAGGTCTCGAATTCTAAGCCTGGTTGGTCCAACGTGGGTGGATGCGAATGTGGTGTGTACTTGACTTTTACTTGAAAAGAGAATTTCAAGCATTTTCCAAGCCCAAGTATGGCCTGAGCTAAAATGATGAAGATCAAAAGTTCATACCAATTTAGACATAATCGATGTTTTGGATGTTGGCACGGTTTCTTGGAACAATATTTCTCATCTCTAATTCATAATTCATAATATATGCCAACAAGTAATTTATATTATAAAAGCAGTTCCCTGAACACAGATACCCATTGTTTTCATATATCCTATGTAACAGCCTTTATATGGTTTAGTCGCACTCCCAAAACGATTCTTGTTTTCAACTCCAGGTCACCGTCGTAAAAGGTAAAAGAGAGACCAAACCTTTTTCAAAGCAAGAGAGATCAAGTCTTGATATACGAGTTCAACTCTTTTTGACCGGTGGCCACAATCTCATCTCCTAGTATCTCTCTCGATTAACACTGGTCCACAAAAACTAACACACGTCCAAAACGTCAGTGCACCAAATATGCTTACACATCAACAGCGAACAGACGATGGCAAATGTAAAAGAGCAATCACTTGGTATTTGCCCAGCTAGTACACACCAATTTCAGAATCACGGCACAGTCAGATCAGTCATGGATGCATACATAGGCATAGAATAGGATGCGTCACGCGTGAAAGCAGCATGCATCATCCCGTAATTCCTGGATTTTCTTCTCACCTGGTCTGCTCCTCCAGTCATGGCTCCAAGCAAAGCATGCAAAAAGATCACACACAGGCCACAGCTACACAGGGCGGAGAAGGAGAAGTGGACTAGGCCTGGGCATGAGAACAAAGTAAAGTCGAGAAAAAGGCCAGGTAATGCAGGGAGAAGGACATGGTAGAAAATGTTATAGTACACTCGACACAAGTCACAGGAGCAGACCAGATCTGTCCCAGCATCTTCCCCGCAGTTGCTTTCTCTCCTTTTGATGGCTGTCGCCTCCCTTCAGCTTTTGTTTTTTTTTCTCCCGTTCACAAGGCCACTGGTGGTACTACCACTGTACACAAAGTGAAACAATGACGTTGACTTTCCCGACTGTGGTCACCGCAGGCACGAGCAAAAGATAAGCTGCCAATGCTTGCAAAGAAGGCAACAATGTCTACAAGACAGCTTTTTTTTTTTTTCTGAACTATGAACACGACATCACTTGGAAACCCAACCATACAGCTCTGCCAAGAAATTTATCATCTGCAAGCAAAAGATGGACATCTTTGCTCCTTTTTAGATTTTGACAGGTTGCATCAGTATTCAGTTCGTAAATAATAATCTGTCTGATACACGACAATATGTACATGTACAATAGCTGATTTCCAATGAGTCACCCCATTGGAAGCTATTCAGCACAGCAGCCCAAGAAGCAAATAAAAACTTCAGATTCTTGGTAGATGCAAAAAAAAAGAACATAAAAAAGAACTGGAAAAGGTGGAATGAAACTAACTTGCTTTGCAATCATGGAATAGATCACACTTGCAGTTTGCAAGTCTTCCAAAAGGCGGAGCTCTATAGTTTTAGCCCCCATCCATGATCCATCCAATATTAGCATGCTTGTCGGCAGAGCTCGTTGACGCCAATTATTCAGAAAACTGTGCATATGGTAAAACCAACCATTGTTTGCAGTTTTCACTATTTCAGGGCATGCTCGGGATCGAAGATAAGATCATAACCTAAACTTCACAGATGGATCTCATGATGTAAAAAGTCAGTGGGATAGTTACCGGCGAACCCTACGACTTTTTCTTACTGTTCATTTATGAATACCCAGCGGATGAAATCCTGAAACCTTCTAGAGTATAGCTTTGGATCTACAGCAGAAATGCAACCAGGGTTGACCTGGAAGGACTTGTAGGTATGCTCCAGTTTCTTCGTTATGTCATAGTCTTGAAGAATGTCAATTATCCCAAAGAAGAGGTACACATCACATGATCCTCCAGTTGGCGGGGGTATGAACAAGTGTCTTTCATTTAGGAGAAACTTGTCGAATATTTTCTTTGAGCTGCACTCTGCCTGGGCAGGCATGTTAATTCCCAACTGGATCAATGGCTTCCTGATATGAGAAGGCAGAGGCTGCATTAGACCAACAGATCAAAAATTTCTAAATTTGATATTCAGATAACGAGAATGCAATAACTAAAGTTCCATACATTATTCATTCTCATTATCCTTATCTAAAAAGTCTCTTTATAAACATTTCACTTAAATAAACAAGAAAGACCTCATGATGCTCCGTTGTTGTCTACTAAGGGAGCAACAAAGTAGGGATCATGATGAAACCACAGAATTAACTGAAAAATCAACACAAAAAAGTACCTTACTCTGGTGGAGATTAGCATTATGTTCAAACTAAAGTAGGAGCATGAACTACTTGTCAATGATAGATTAAATAATTTCATTTATGCTACAAAATTGTCAAAATAGCTTGATTGATGCAGGCATTGAAACAACTAATGAGCTACAGTGACAAGTTACCAAAATCACAAAGTAGTTTAGGACACACCTAACAATATCTGAACGATTACTAGCACCTAAAGGGCGATAAATGTGGCATTGTTCCACTAAAGGTGATAAACCATTGCTTAAACTAATGGTACAAAGAAACCATAACTGATTTTTAGATTAATTATTACAAAACTGCCTACAAAGTATTTTAACTATTCCAGAAATGTCCACGTTAGGTAGCAAACGGTTGCAAGAGAGAGAATTAAGAAGTGACGAGTTACCGAGAGTCTATCAAATCTCTGTCCTTGCACCCCGATTCCACAAAGCAGAGCTTACAAAAACTGCTTCCACCTTCAAATGATTTTCTTTTGCCAGTAGATTCTGATCAGGGATGCAGATAAGATTAGATCAAAACTGGTGAATTATCAGCTGGGTTCATATGTCGGATTAGTAAAAACTAACAGCGACCCTAGTTATAACTCACTTGGGAAAGCAATGGGCTGAGATAGGCCCATCTTAGACATTGAGTAATCATTACGAAAGTGAACTCCTAACAATAGGCTATAATCCATAATTCCTTGTCCCTCCAAGAATGTGCAGTCCATCTGAATCTGCCTATGTGATATGAAGAGTCAGACCTATGATCAGTATCCAATTAGAATGAAATGGCAGAAAATGTGCTGGGGTTAACATAACAGGGAACTCACTTCATGAGCTCCTCATACCAAAATCTTTGCAACCGAAATACATACTGAAGATCGAGGTCCTTTAGAGTAGTGGTTTCGTCAATCTTCCGCTCAGTTTTGTCAATAGTTCGACCATGTGAGGAACCTTTTAGATCAAAACGCCTATGAATCTTATATTCCGAACAGCAAAAATTGCCCATTATAATGAACCGGACCTAGTTGTATATGCTGACATAAGTCAAAGGAGGCAATAATATGCATTCAAACCCAATAATAGTTAATGAGTTATGTATCTCCATGTAATCATTGGTTACCTTGGGGCAGCCAGCTTGCTTAATGCAATGTGTGCCGTAAAACCTTGTCAGTAAAGTGTACTTGTACTGACGAACGTGTTCATAGTAATTCCTCAACATCCTGATTAGAACCTGTGGACCAATATTATTAGTCAGACCATGCTAGTCACCAAATGATACTGTTATGTACCCTTTTCCATCATAAAAACCAGATTTTGAATTATAATAAGATGGAATAATTCCTTTTGGTGGACATTATTAACTATGAAATAATTCTATCCATCTTGGTATGGGAAATAGACAGCTGTGGCAAAATGAAATAAAGGGTCTTTTAAGCTGTCTGAGTTTTCAACAACATAACTAGACATGACCAGATAGTTAATTGAAAAGGGCAATTAACACGTGGCTAGTCCAACAAGGCATTTAAAATCAAGGTGGGTTTAGTGCAGAAGATGACACTGACTTGTTAAATCCTCATTAGGATGAAGATGAACACAAGGTGGAGGATACCCACAACTAGCATCTCAAAGACGCACACGAACTGACCTTCACTTCGGATTTCTTCACGGTTTTAATCATGAACCGATCATCCTGTGTGATGAAGAAGCAACTCCCGCTCTTGCCCGGGGATGCCAACTCCCGGAGCGTGTCGTTGCCGCAGATGGCGAGCATGTACTCCGCAGGGTCCACCCCGAACAACTTCCTCAGGTGCCTGGCAGGATGGCATCACTCAACAGGAGTATGGCGATGATCACATCATTCTGGAACCAAAAACTAAACAAATTCCGCTCCGAGCCGAAGAACTAGGGCACAGTATGGCACCTGAAGACGGCAGGGCAGTAGTCCTTCCACCGGAAATCCACCGAGTGGTGCGGTGGCGTGAACTTGGACCCCTCCGGCGGGAATCGTGTCCATATCTTCTCCCGAGGGTCGAAGTCCGACGCAGCGAGCTTCTTGAACGGCAGCGCCGACGATTTCCCCACCGAATAGCTGCAGCCAGCACGGAGAGCAAACCAACATTGGAACGGAGTATTTGAAGGACTGGGAAGAATAAAATCAATGGAGACATGGAGAGCGTTGTTATCTGCCTTATGCCAAGCTGCAGGTTGAGCATGAGGCTGTAGCTCCGGTGTCCCTTGCGGATGGCCTCCCCGGGCTTCCTGGACTCCTCCCCGTGCCCCCTCTGCGGCCTCGGCGGCGGCGGCGTCATCATCCGGAAGTGCGGCGGCGGC
>KE372916.1:287573-303297 GCA_000418225.1 Zizania latifolia
AATCAAAATACAACATATCTTATTTTATATAAAAATTTGGTATTTTTCTGAGTCAGTTTACTATTTTTAATTCATTAAGTATGTTTCTAGGATTTAAATTGAAATAGGTGAAATTTGAACTGCAAGTGTCTAAAATAATGAACCAAAATTTATAAAAAATCATATTCATATTTTTAGTCCTTACCCACTAAATTGAAAGAAATTTTAAAAAATCTAGGTTACAACACTCGATAGGCAATATGGAGCTTAATGATTTTTTAATTTAAAAAAATAAATGAAGTCTGAAAAACATAAAACTTGTCATGTTATTATGATATGATACGTTGATACTGTGATAAAAAATTAAAAATATTTCAAGAAATTTATCACGTAGGATGTTAAGAAACCAGAGATTTTCCGAGGAGGAATTAGGGTTTAGAGAAGAAATGTGTTAGGTTTAAAAGCAAATCGATGGTTAAATCTTTATTTGAATTTGAAACTTTTTTTACAATCAAAATACAACATAGCTTATCTCATGTAAACAATTAGTATTTTTCTGGACTAGTTTACTATTTTTAATTCATTAAGTGTGTTTCTAGGATTTATATTGAAATATGTCAAATTTGAACTGCAAGTGCATGAAATAATGAACCAAAATTTGTAGAAAAAATATATTTATATTTTTGAGTCCATTTGTAGGCCTTACCCACTAAATGGAAAGACATTTAGAAAAATCTAGGTTACGACACTCGATCGACAACATGGAGATTAATGATTTTTTAATTCTAAAAAAAACCAAATAAAGTCTGAAAAACACGAGACCTATCAGGCTATTATAATATGATACGTAGATACCGTGATAAAAATTTAAAAATATTTAGAGAAAGTTGTCATGTACGATATTCAAAACCCGAAGATTCTCCGAGGACGAATTTGGATAAAAAAAAGGAATGTGTTGGGTTTGAAAGCAAATCGATGGTTAAATCATCATTTGAATTTAAAACTTTTTCTATAATCAAAATACAGCGTATCTTGTCCCATGAAAAAATTTGGCATTTTTCTATGTAAGTTAGCTATTTTTAATTCGTTAATCGTATTTTTAGGATTTAAATTGAAACAGGTCAAATTTAAACTTCAAAAGCTTGAAATAATGAAATAAATTATCCAAAAAAATCATATTCATATTTTGAGTCTATTTTTAGGCCTTACCCACTAAATTTTAAAATGTTTTACAAAAATTGTCAATAAAAAATGAAAAACACATTTGACAAAAAAAAATTTAAAAAATGTTTACCAAGTGCAAAATTTGAGACACTCAACAAACAATTTCTGTTTGCTGAGTGCAAACACTCGGCAAATAAAATTTTTGCATCTTTCGCACTTGGCGCTAAAAAATTCTTATTCGGCGCCAAAAAATTCAAGTTGAACTTAGTAAACATCCGGATTCATATTCGAATTTGAGTTATCTATTATATATTCATATTTAAAAATATCTGTATTAATATTTAAATCTAAAATAAAATATGATAAATAGTGATATCTAGATTCGATTTCATCCGTATCTGACCCGAATCCCATCCCTAGGCGGGAAGATGCTTAATCTGTGTATCGTGTCGCCTTGGGCCCCTCGTCCTGTTGCTCTGCGCGCTAATCATGCGTTTGTCTTGCTGCACAGCGTGAGAAAGAGGGACGCCTTTTGCATGCACAGCGCGAGATGAGGCTGCAACTTGTGTTATGGCAAGAATCATCTTGATTTAGGGTGGAAGCATTTTCTTCTGAGAACTATTTAGGGTGGAACAATGGCATTCCTAAAAGCCGAACAGTGTGCAACAGTGCAACTTTGTATGCATGATCAATGGAATTGTCCAGAAGAAGGAAAAGGTATGGTTATCTTGGATTGGAAATTTTCATACTTACATCCAATCGTGAGAAAAACGCTCAACTTGAAAGACGATACTTCACCGGAGCGTGTGCATGCGTGCACAGGGTACGCCCGTACTGCATGAACATCCAAATTTGGATTTTGAAGAAGGGAAAATGTGAAGTGGCACCGACACAGCAAGCATAATAAGCCTTGGAACTTGCAAGCATCTGGACCATACGCCTTCTGTTCGAAGTCAGAAATGCAGCTAAGCAATATGATGTTTTTTTCGTTTTCTTTTATCCCTATAGCACATTTCTGGTAGGTGTGGACAATCAGTTTAATTGTTTTTTTAGAAAATAGAAATTGAACATTGCTTTAAAATAGTAAAAATGAAAAACAAAATAATTTGGTTCGGTTTTTTAGTTTTTAGTATTAATTGAATATACTATATATTGAAAAAAATAACTCCCAATATACTATAAGTTGATCAAGGGCTGATTAAAAGACACTTCGTCAAGACCTTTTTCCGAAGGCTTAGGGGTTTTGGGCAGAAGATCGATTTGGAGCCAACCTCGCGCTACGATGCCTCCGAATGGCACTTCGTCAATCAGCCTCAAAGGCATTGAAACCACTTCACAGGAGGAGCCAAAACCAGAGACTCTCGTCCCCTCCAACAAGATATATACTTTATAATGTTTATATGAAGCTTTTACCATATTATATCTATGTATTTTATTGTGCATTACTGTTATAGTTGATTGTAAGTAGAGGGTAAATACGTATTATCCTGTTCAAACTATACATATAAATCCCCCCTTTTGCTGTTAGGGGATCATCAAATACTGAGTATTTAAATCTATACACACTTTTGGACGAAAGGTTATTATCCTATTTGGAGGCCTGAACCAGACTTAAACACTACGGATGAGCTTGAGTCCTTCGAGACTCATTGAACTTGTCACGTAATCAGTAATTACGCCAACACTATAGCATTTTTTAAATTATCATTTGGTAAGCTAAATAAAATTAAAATTACATCCTAATCACGGTATGCATACCTAAAATAGATGCTCTGTACTGTTAGAAGTACTCTTAACTATTCGTTGAAATGTGCGGATATTTTGATTTTATCTGTATTTTCTGTATTACTTATAGAATTATATGTAGAATTCTACACGTGCGAAATACGATGAACCACGGAATTCTCGTCGACTTTCAAGGGGACATTGCATCCTCATGCTACTTCCAATAAAAATCCAAAACAGAGCTTCAACCGGTGGCTCAAAAGAAATACAAAAACAGAGCTTACCAACAAGACAAAATACAGCGAAAACGCTGGCATATATTCCAAGAGAAAAAAGTGAAGTAGATATCTTTTCCAATAGTAGTTTCATTTTGGATTCCCCAATCTTGTTTGTGCAGGAAGCCCACAACTGCCACGTCGTGCACTTCTCAGTAATCTAGCAACAGAGACACGATGGTTTACGATTTTCTTTTCTTGAAAGGGTGATTTACGAATATATTTGATTCAAAAAAATGCCCAAAATTCTATCTTCCTAATACGCCCCTGTCCTAGTGCCTAACAATGGTTTGGGTTGGCTGTTCCAATATATACATACACACACACATTGGTACTGTATATTTGTTGCTGATCCATACAAATTGCGAAACCATGCCCATTCTGTAGAGGAGAGTGTGTTACGACACCAAGATGCAACTGGGCTACAAACCTTCCGAAAATTTCCCAATGGAATACGCATATGTCATGGAGGGTCCCCCATGGGCGGCAAAAGTATTTGTTCCCTCCATGCTAGTGGGGTGCGTGGTGAGCAGAGCCGGAGCCCGAAAGCACCCCTCTCCTCCGCTCCCTACAAATACCCCCCTCCCTCGCGTTCCATAACGTATCATCGGTGTGCCTGCCCTCCCACCAGCTGAATCCTAGCTTCTCCCAGAGTCCTCCTCTTCTTCTCCCTTAGCCGCCAAAGGAGAAGTCGTTGTGTGTGCGCGTGTGCCAGAAACACAGAGGCATACAGGCATACAGCTAGCTGCGCGTGTGTGTAGAAGATAGCAGCCTGCAGCCATCACCAGTTCACCACCACGAGCAGCGGCGAAACAGAAGAAAAAAAAATCAACCGGAAAAACACGGAACAAAACCGAGACGCGCGTTAGAGTGTACAAAGCTTATCTCTCCACCCTGCCAGCCAGCTAGCCAGCCTCTCGCCGGCCGAACCGCGCGCTCTCCGCTTATATCGCGGTCGCGCGGGTCGGATCTCCCGGTTAAATTCCGCCTCTGCTTCTGCAGCGGCGCCACTTCCGCGTTCTGCCAGGTAAAACTAAAAAAAAGGGTATAAAACGCGGCGCGCTTCGCACGCTTAGCTAGTTAGTAGCAGCCGCGAGGACAACGTAGAGGCTAGCGCCATCACTCGTCGGACTAGTGCTATACGAGGGTACTGTGGTTGTGAGGTGTGACAGTACCTGGGACGAGCCGAGTAAGTGACCAGGGGGGGACATGGCACTGACAGTGTTCGAGACCGCGGAGCAGCGCCTTCCGTGTCACGGCGCAGCCGAGCAGGGCGACGGCGGGAAGGCGGTGGAGGATGGGAGCGGCGGCGGGGCCGAGCTGGCCGTGCTGCTGCAGGAGACTGACCGTGGCGGCGACGACGACCGGCCGGAGACTGACGATGTGTGGAGCATGATCCAGCAGGCGCAGAGGCCTGTTGCTGCTGCTGCGGCGGTGAAGCAGCAGGCGGTGCCGTACGTGCACCCGCTCGTGCGGAGGTCGTCGAGCCTGCTGAGCCAGAAGAGCCTGGAGATCTGCACCGAGAGCCTCGGCTCTGAGACCGGCTCCGACGGCTTCTCCGACGCCGATGGGTCCACCGACGGGTCCTGCCCTGGGTCGGACGATGACTCCGACGAGGGCGCGGAGGAGGTGGCCGCGCGCGCCAGCCCGCCACGGGCGTTCCCGCCGCCACTGCCGTCGCTTGCGCGGCGCACGGTGGGGGCGGTGCAGATGAGGCAGGACCGCCGCGACGGCCGCCTCGTCGTCAAGGCCGTTCCCGTGCCGTCGGCCACCCTGTTCCGCGCTCAGCGCTGCGGCGGTCGCCTGCTCCTCTCCTTCGCCGATACCGCCGCTCCCGCCTCGGGTGAGGACGAGAACCACGGCGAAGAACCCGAGGAGAAGGCCGACGAGCTCGCCCACGATGAGGAGGAGGACGACGAGGATGAAGAGGAAGAGGAGGAGGTCGAGGTCGTGGACAGGGGCACCGTCGTCGAGGTCAACGTCAGCACGCAGCCGCAGGCGCGCAGCAACGGCGGCGGCAATAGACCACGGGTGCACCGCTCCTCCCTCGTCATCAACAAGTTCGTCAACGCCGAGCCGGGCATCGCCGCCTCCGAGATCACCGACACCGCCCCTGCACCCAAGCCTCCGAGGCACCCCACCGGGTCCACCACCACCACAGCAGCCGCAGCCCTGGCCGCAGCTTCAGCCCTGAGCGCCACCTCGGCGCCGTCAGGCGGTGACGGCCCGGTCGGCGAGAGCAAGCTGCTGATGACGACCTGCAGGCGCCGGCGGAGCAAGGAGGAGCTCATGAATCACATGCGCCGGTGCGGGCAGCTCAGCAAGAAGCTCTTCATATTCGAGCCGCGCATCGCCACCTCCTCCTGAGCCGACCGGCCGACCGCCGCCGCCTCTGGTCGCCGTCCCGGCGTCCCACCACCCACTCGTGCTCTGTTCGTTCGTAGCTGTCGTAACGTAAACGTGCGTAATATTATGTTTGCTAGTAGCAAGTGTTCCCCACGTGATTGGCTTAGCCGTGTGTCCCCGAGCCCGCGAGCAAGCTAGATTGCTTTCGTTTATCCCCCATGCCTCGTTGCATGCTGTATCTACTACGAATTGCGTACTTAGCTGTGCAAATAATTTATGATTTAGATGTGCCGTACTTGTGTGAGTTGTGTCTGATCTGATTAAGATGTGTCATGTGAATGATCAATCGATAATTAAGATGTTCGTGTTGCCCATGGCTGCTTCCCAGAAACGGAACGAGACACGACAGGTGTTGAATTGCTCATGCGAACAAATCAAACCAAACAGCTGCTAGATGACAAGCTAGTGATCATCGGCAAGCAGTCATCTCAAGAAAAACGGAGGCAAATCCAAGAACAGGACCATGATTAGTCTTCTTGGGGTGATCATGCAAGTGCATGAGCAGGTGGCATGCATCTGAATAAACCATATGGTACTACATGATTGGCTGTAATCTTGACAACATTCGGAAATCTTCACAGAACATTGAATTAAATGGATACAACGGGATACCCTGCGACTGAAATTCTGAAGATTGGCATTTCTCCAGCGTCCAAACTCAGCTAAATTGTTTGCATTGAGCAGTTTTATTTTACCAGTACACATTCGGCGAGTCTGTTCCATTGTCAAACTTGGTTTTTGGACTGTCGTCAAACTCAAAATTCTCAAAAACAATGTGAAGTACTGTATATATAAGAGGCCATCGATTCTTTTTCTTGTATGAACCAATAGAACAGAATTACGTGCATTTTCGAAGCACATCCACTAGCTAGGAAAACAGACTTAGATTTTATTGAAGAACTATCTGGGCGAGTTATAAATTATAAATTTATAATTAACAAAGATGTATGTGGCTGCCTAAATCATTTGCATGAAAGTGTGATTTCATGATAGATTTGAATACAGTAGAGGTAGTACCTAGTGTTAAGGCTACTCAGATTTTTTTTGTTATAAGTTCATGATTTATTTGCTAATCATATTACTAGAACTGTGTACTACTGTTCTATGGAATATACAGTATAAAACTTGATTTCTACACAACCGTAAATTTTGATCGACTGCGATTAAAACATACCCAAGAAAAAAAGATTCTGAATGCTAGCATCCTCCAAAACCCTTGCTGAGCCAACCAAACAGAAAGTGACAATTCATCATATTCCAAAAGAAAACAATAAAACAAATGCACAGCGATCACCATTGTCTTTCTAACATGAAAACTGTCCATTCCTAACCCAGTAAACAAACATATTTTTCAGAACTTGAAAAAGAAAACGTAGTGTGTTTTGCAGAACACGGTTTTCAGTTCAGTGGACGCCCAAAGCAAAGGCTTTCTTCAGAGGCAGCAAGGGAATCAGAATCGGAATCGGAATCTGAATGTAGCGGGCCGGGAGTGGAACGGAATGTCCCCCGCAGGTGCCACCCCCTATGAGCCGTCCAAAACCAGCGCGAGATTAAGCTGCCGGCTGCACGCTCCTGTAATAAAGGTCGCGAAATCCGGGGACCAGAGGCCCGAAAGCCGAGCTGGAATAAAGGGCTCGGCATTCGTACGTGATGATCCAGAGACAGACAGCGAGAGATCTTTTCATGTCAATTTACTGCCAGTGAGGCTGCGCAGTAGTGAGAGATGACGCTAATCTGTAGCGAACTCTAGCTAGCTATCTTGCTTGCTTGTTCGTGCCTGCCTAGCTTGTGTGGCCAGCTCGAGCTTAGCTAGGGCTAGCTAGTGCTTCAGTTTCATGCGAATTCGGATTCTGACGGCGACGGCAAGGGTTATCTGGAACAGCCCGACGGCTGGCGCTGCCGGCTGCCCAATCTTTTCGCCGGAGACGACACCATGACCAAGGGGAAAGAAAAATCTGAATTCAGATGCTTCACGAGGCTGTCACTTGCAGTGCCCAGTAATGGCACTGCTCTCTCTGCTGGAGTGAGGTTAACACTTAACACGACGATATATACACGCTAGGTGAGTGGCAGTAACGTACTCCAATCTTTACTTATCCCTGTCCATTTCAGGCATTTCTAAAGCATGTCCCGAGATGTACATATATGCCGTCACAACTTGCAGTCGCACGCATGGCGCTGTCGAATTTTTGATCCGATCGAAGCAGGAAAGGTCCAGCTGAGTGTCAGTGACATATGCCATGCGATTTGTATCAGAGATGGGGGTTAGCTGGTTAGGCACAGTAATTAATTAGCTCTCTATGGATAGGCTTTGGATTTTAGAATCATCAGCTGTGTTCCTTTAGAGGTCAAAGGTTCTCTGCTCATGCATGGCACCAGAGATTGCACTACTGGTATAGTTGCTCCTTTTTTCTTGTGTACATCAACTATGGCCAGTCTAGGAGCCGACCAGCCCCATCAGGAAATTAAAAGGCTAATGCAGGATACACATAATTAACAACCTTCACTTTGCAGTGCTAATTGGAGGAGAATATAGCTGAAAGAGATGGAACGGCAAACAGGACAGATTGCGTAAGGGCTAAGTGACTGCTTTCTACGGCACCTTCATTGTGCGGATCTACAATTTATTTATTGACGACAAGATAGCGAGCCATCTCTCCGCCTAGCGCGGAAAGCTCTTCTCCCATAATGGCCGCCTCACGCTAGTCAAATCTGTGCTCTCCATGATTTCCGACCTATTTCCTCTCGGCGATAAAAGCATTAAAGTACCTTACAACAAGCATCGACAAGAAAAGACGTCGATTTCTTTGGACCAGCGCAGATACCCTAGCAGTCAGCAAGTGTAAAGTTAGTTGGCTGAAAATCTGTCGCCCTACGGAGCTAGGAGGCCTTAGGATCTTGGACCTCCAACGTTTTGCCCACGCTCTTCGTCTTCGTTGGTTTTGGCAAGACTGACATCATTCTTCCAAGCCTTGGGTTGGCAAAGAGACACCTTACAACGAGGCTGATCAGCAGGTCTTTGCCACCTTCACGTCCGTAAAGATCATAAATGACTAAAAGGCAAGGTTCTGGCAATCTCCATGGCTTCATGGCCGACGTCCGATGGACCTTGCGCCAACAATCTTCAAGGCAGTCAAACAAAAGAGTATTTCAGTCTTGGCAGCCTTGTAAGACAACAAATAGGTTCAAGATCTCGATTCCTTCTGACTTCTTATCTCTTACCAGGCCTTACAGGAATTCGCCCAACTTTGGACCAAGGTTCACTCCGTAAGGCTACAACCTGAGATCGAAGACACGATGACTTAGACAACCCATAAGTCGGGGGTCTTCTCGATCAAGTCTACTTACCTCGCCCAATTCTTCGGCTCGACCAGAACAGACTTCGTAAAAATCATTTGGAAATCCTAGGCTCCATCAAAATGCAAGCTCTTCGCATGGCTGGCAATCCAAAACAGACTTTGGACCTCAGATCGACTCGCATATAGAGGTTGGCCCCATCAGCCATCATGTGTCCTTTGCAAGCAGGAGCCTGAATCTGCGCTCCATCTCTTTGGAAATTGCAGATTCTCTAGGAGGGTTTGGTCGGGTGTGGCGGATTGGTCAGGCATTCATTCCCTAAAAGCATTCCAATGATCATCTCCTTCTACCGCATCCATAACCCATTGGTGGACTAATATCGCTTCTACTTCAGGGCAACCGAAGAAAACTACATCTTCTCTAATTATCCTTGTCACTTGGGAGATCTAGAAAGAGCGAAATGTCAGAGTGTTCCGGAATGTAGAGAGTGCCCCCCGTAATCCTTAAAAAAATCGAGGAAGCTAGAGTCTGGTTTGAAGCAGGAGCCTCCTGCTTAGCCTCTCTCCCTTCTTAACCCTCCATCTCTCTGTCTTGTCACCCTTTTTTTTTTCTTTTTCCTATATATTCCAATCTTAATTTAATATATCCGGCAGCTCTTCTTCCGTTTTTTTTTTAAAGACTGCTTTCTACGGCGAAGAGCTTTTGGAAGAGAGAGCGACATCACAGTGATGAGCAGCGATAACGAACTCCTTGCTACAGAGCAGTAGCAGGGTCTTCAGAGCTAGCTGTTTTGGGAACAAAAGCATCAACCTTGGGCATCAGCAAGCACTGCACAGCTAGTTTTAATTTCCAGTGGGTACAGCTCAAGACCTCCAGAGGAGCCCCTAGCTTGCAGAAAAGGGACCTGAACTGATTGCATATAAAAGTGGGAAGCAGAGGATCTAAGAGGAGATTTGTCCTGGACTAAGCAAGTATTCTACTTGAAGAACAGTGTGGAAATTACAAACCAGCTTGAATTGTCAGTAATTCAACCAGCTTGAATACCTTTAAATTTCAACCACAACCAAAAAGTTGGATATAAAATGGTGTTTTTTGAAAAAATATAAAATGCACTAGAAGCTAGGACAGGTTTGTGGGAATCTGCCTAGGAGCAATGTTTAGTAGTGCATGCCCCATTAACTTGCAGTAGTAATAGTGTTTAAGTATGAGGCAAAATTAGTGCTATATCAAAAGGCAAAGACCAAAAGGACAGCCAAAAGAAGTATGGAGGATGCAAAGCAAAGCAGAACAAAAAGGAAAAAAAGGCTTATGCTAATGACAGGAAAAGGAGGAACCTTATGCTTCTGATGCTAGGTACATACTTTGCCTATTTAATTAACCGAATAAGCGATGTTCTATTAACCGAAGAAATATTTCGGTAGAATTCCAACTTCAGCAGTACTCTCTATAGTCTTACATCAGGTTTGATTGCTTTGTCGGGTTAATTTAAGAATAGCAGTGTCAAGACGCAAATTCTTCCAGCCCACTAGTTATGATTTGCAAATGCAATACAAAATACACGCCGTTTTGTTCTTTGAGCCAATAATTACAGAAAACGCACTATTATTTGTGTACTAGGTATGGTGTTTGTGTGATGGATATTTATTAACAGGGACAAGAAAGGTAAGTATTGATTAATTTGCTCCACCATCGGTCTGAATATTTGTTCTTTGAGCTCACACAACCTCTTCATAACAACATGCGGATTGTGCCAGGAGCCAATTCATATATATTATAGTCAAGTTTTCTTAACTTCGAATATGAAATATCACTATGATATCCAAAATCATCATACATAAATAAAACCATTACAATTATCGTGGAAAATTTATTTATAGATGATCATTTAGTGACTTGTCACTAGTATACTCACATAAAGAGTCTAAGTTACCTATCAAGAATATCTATATCCAAAACGTCGTATGTTTATTAATGTCTGAGGGGGTAATATATTTACTAACAGAAAGAGTACGTGGGATAATAAATCGGAGATGTTGGATTGTTGTGGATCAGATCGGAAGAACAGCTTCTATCGACATCAGAGTACCAAACCGAAGGACAACTTGTTTATGTTCTCTTTATTAATGTCTCGTGCGTTTAACTGAAAACTTTAGTCATCACCAGCATTGGGGGAAGAAGACCCATGGGAGGATCATGGGCACGTACAAAGTCAGGGCATGGCCAAATGACAAATTGCCAATTGCTAGATGAATAATTAAAGTTCATACGCGTATGCTAATATAGGTGTTTACAGGCAAACCTTTAGTTTAGCTGCTGCAGTCCCCTGTGGCCCCCATTTGATCTCATAGGGTCTCACAATATGACAATAATGACAGTCTTTTGCCCAAGCTCCTTTGTAATCTTTCCAACTGTACGTGCTGATATATGTTTATGCAACAGTCTAAGCTTGCGATTTTCCATTAGCTCGACCTTTATGTCTACCACCAGCGTCTTCCCTCCCTGCAACCCACCACCGTCTTTTCAAAAGCAAAATTAAAAACTACTCGCTAATAATGCAGCAATGTCGAGTTGACACTTGCTGCTGACGCCTACCCGCTACCTGACATGTGTGAGCCCGGAGCCACGGAAACCGTTCGCGCCTTTTTTTCTCCTTTTGTCCGCAGAATAGTAGTATTTCCCTATCTCCCAGGGCGAACCAGCTCGATCGCTCTGGTCGCGTCACGGTGAGCCGTGAGTACATGGCATGGGCGGCGAGGCGGCTCACGGGTTTGTGGAGATGGGCCTCGTCTGGCCACCTCTCCTCCTCCCTTTCGTTTCGCGCGTCGTGCGGTGAGCCGGTGAACGCCGGTGCGAGGTAACGATCGGTCCCGTCGCGTCACGCGGCTTTCCCCGCCTCCCATGAGTTTTTTCGAGGGCCCCCCGCGTGACGCCCGCGCGAGGTGGCCACGGCTTCGGCTTTGCGTTTTTCGCGCGGCCCACCGCTCACGGCGCGACGGTGCGTTTTCTGCTCCGCTTGCCGTTCGGTGTGGTGGACGGGTGGCGCGCGCCTCGCTCGCTACCGTGGAAAAGCCTCTCTCACGCTTGATGATTTCACCGGGGAGAGGAGAGCGCGACGCCGGTAGCATGGAATGTTAATTCAATTCCGGACTTTGTTCCGGTTTGAATACCGGCTGATATCATTCGAGAATTTAATAAAATAATATGAAATTATTATATATAATATTTTTAATTTATAATACATATTAATATAATTAAATATAATATATTGATATATATTGATATCTCAAACATAATGTATAGATTGAATATTCATTATAGATTAGTTTAAGTACTATATAACACATATCTCAAATAAAATTTAAAATATAATTTTGATAAATATAAACGGTATTGGCTAGTATTGATGAGAATGACTAGTATTGTATGATATTAAAAAAGTCACAACACTTAATATCAATTTAAATATTGAAATAATATACAACCGTTTAACCGGTCATGAATGAGCGTAGACTGTAATTGACCGCTACAGGGATGGAATTGTAGAGCTTGGATGGAACCCACTCGGCAGGTATGTAGTTACAGACTGTCATCACTCGTCAGGGTGGGCGTTCCGCGTTCGTATGGGCCGGGCGGCATTTGCGTTGCGCCGCCGGCTTCTGAATGGCACATAGCAGCTGGCCAACTTGTGGTTGCTCCATCCAGCCGTAGCAGAACCAAATATTCTAGGGATGAATGGGGAGGGAGCGCTTGTCAAACCGGACTTGTTCTTCCCGGATGAGACGATGGCGTTGTATGCGTGAATGCGTGATAGTATGACACTCTGACCGCCGAAAAGGGGTGGAGAGATTCAGCTGCTCAGGTATTGGTCTCCGAATGCTTGTGTTCTAGGTACAAGACGAACAGACCTGATTTATGACACGTTGGGTCGTGGGTACTTGGGTATTGGATGTAGATGTATCGACGCCGTAGATAAGAGTACTACGAATATTAAAGTGTCATGGAAAATAGAAAGAGAACGGCTGGAGTCTTTGTTTTTGACGAGGTCTTTTCCCGCAGATATTGACGATGGAAGTAACAAGTATTCCCTATATGTACCTAGATTCATTGATTGCATGATGAGCTCGACAACCTCCGTATTTCCATTTCAGACGTGCAGCTGTCATGCCTGGCTAGACGTGCAGATGGCAACATGGCATCTTCATCCGAAGTCTCAACCGTACTATTCTCCTGACTTGCCGTCAGAACTTGACGAAATGGGAGGTCAATTTGTCCAGTTGTTGTGTTGGGTCCTCGTGTGATGACCAAAAGGCAAAAAATCGACTTGTTCTAGTGTAGAGGACAATTTTGAATTGCATCTCGTCACGTCAATGCTATGAGCCATCGATCCACAGGGTTGAATAATTCAGAACAGACATGCGCATACTGTATTCCAGTATAGCATATGAAGAGGACTATAAAATACTCTCACCCTCATCACACTCCCAAGAAGACCGCGCGAAAACCAACCTATCACAAACTATTCTCCAATAAAATCGAGAAAAGGCCAAACGATCGACATGTAAATTAGCAAAATGCTTGAGCTGCCAACAAGCTGGGGAAAGAAAAGTCATGCTACGAAGACATAGTAATGCTAACAAAGTTAGGCCTTTGAAATAAGAACAGGTGAATACTCAATACTACAATAGCATTACTTTACATTGAATAGTCAAACAAGGAACAGTCGACGGGCATCTCAGCATTCACTTCGATGAGGTTCTTTTGCATCATAAACATATTTTTTTCAACATTTTCCAGGATCATGTTCTACCCAACAGGTACACTGGTACACTAATCCAATACAGCTCTATGTAGAGAACATGAGGCCATTCTGCTAACAAATATGTGTTCTGTTCCACTTACTACACTGGGATCACAGAAGGCATAATGGAACCATACAGCCTGCCAAATAGTTTTGCTAGGCTGTTGCTTGGATCAGGTCGCAAGAAGAACGGTTACCAGATATTCGTTGGCTGCAGGGCTGCAGGGCTGCAGGCACTAACAGCTATGCACGCTTCACTGGCCTTTGAACATAGGATTTGTTTGGATCCTCCGTCTTAAGCTTTGGGGGTTTGATCTCACCTTTCCGTGCCTGTAAAAGGAGTCAGTAAGTTCAACATTAATGGATAACAAGACATACCAGCTTCCAAGTGTACTTTCTAACCTTCTTTCCTGTCTTCATGAAATCCCTCCAGCTAGAGACCTACAGACACAACAAATAAATGGTATTAGGCAGTACCCATGGTACATAATCAAACCTGAGGGGGAAAAAGAATCCATCTAGTTTGTTATTTTTTACACGCTAAATATACAAAATCAGAGAAGATTGAACTGGATTTGGGTGATAGGGAATTTGACTAGATCTACAAACCTAGCGCTATATATGCAGAAAATTCACTAATTCAACTCATGAATGAAGAGTATCCATGGTATCCCATGTGAACCATTTCAAATGGAACATGTATTTAACCTTAAATCAAATCCCTCCATGCATCCTAAAGTTTCAAATGAATATCATGGTTCAGCCATTACATGGCAGCGGTAGGGATTTATGCCAGAAGCACATGTCAGAACATAGTGATACAGCAGTGGGGAGTGGGCGTTGGGAGACAAGCAGCATGCACATGTGCCATGGTGGGTCTACTTGAGCGGCCGCTGTGGGTGGCAAGGAGACAGTCAGCTGATGTAAGAGGCCTGTAGGCAAGCATGTAGACAAATGGCCACATAATTACACGGTGGCTTCTGTTCATGAGCACAATGGCCACAGATCGAACATGGCTATGGGCAGCAATTTAGACAGCCAGCTGTCAAGTAAGCTGAGTGTCCTCCCTTTTGTGAAACTCAACTGGGACTTTGAAACTTTTTGTGAAACTTGGCTGAAATCTATCCAGGCAGTCATTGTTTTTATTCTTTTGAAACATGCCTGAAACTACTGTTTTGAAACTTACATTTCAAAATATTTCTGAAACTCAAGTTTTATATCAGAAATTAGATGAAAATTCTAAGTTTCAAATCTGAAACAAACTGAAAGATGAAGGATAAGAAAAGGCTGCGTAAGCAAAAAAACAAAAACAAATTCAGCAAAGAATAAATTAACAACATACTCGTTGGTCTCTGGTCTCTTCCCACTTCTCTTCATGCTCTCGCTTCTTCTTCCACATTTCTTTCGTTTCCTCCTCATCCTTCTTCAGTCTTCCTTCTTCCTCTGATATCTGCCAGAGCACATGGGCACAGCTCATAACGACAGTCTCAATAGATGATACTTGATAATTTTAAAGCACTTTACTTACCCTCATCTGCATTTTCCTTCGACGCCATTCTTTGTCTGTCAAAATTTCACGAACTTTAATTATTAGCTGCTTCTGAAATTCTTCTGATCGTTCATACTGCTCTTCATATTTTCCCTACTCATAGGCAAACCAATTATTGGATGTTCTCAAATTTTTAACATGAATGAAGTTCAATAATATGTTTCAAGTGGCTTCAACAACAGTCCTTTCGTCAACATAGAGTCACACACATGTTTTGTACAAAAGGGAAACATCGGATCTCCAAGCTAGTATGTTGCTGTTAAAATTCCAGCCAAATGGCTATTTCAATGATATATAAAGTATTTGTCTCTCTGAAAGGCTTTTGTTCTTTCAAGATCTAGGTCCAATCACAAGCATGTAATGACTTGTATGTTCTGAACAAATCAATCACTGCATACAATCAACATACATGAAGCACAGACCAACAAAGTCGTTGGAGAAATTCCAGGAAACAAGATTTTTGGCTGGTGTCCAGAGCTGCTTTTCTTTCAGGAATGTTGATCCCAAATTCAGTAAGAATGAACAACCAAG
>KE372916.1:331741-347111 GCA_000418225.1 Zizania latifolia
CGTTCACGTAGGTAAATAATCTCTCCGTTTAACATGTAAACCTGTGTTTATTTTTAGTTAAATTTCTTTAAACCTAACAATTTTTTTAAGAATATACTATTATATATAATATTAAATAAATGTACTATTAAAACATATTCTATAATAGAATTAATGAAACTAATTTGATTTTATATTGTACAATCAATCAAATTAGAGAAATTTAACTTATAATGAAGTTAAATAATTTATAATATAAAACAAAAAATAAACTGTTTCTAATTCTACAACGGCTAAACATGAACGAGTCCTTTGTTGAAGATGCTTGTCGAAAATTTGACTGAAGTAACACCGCAACACAAGGGAGCAAACAGCTATAGCTGCGTTTCGGAAAGATAAAGATTGGATTAAATAAGTAGTAAAGGTTGCCTCAGGTTAACGCAACGTTTGCCATTGTGTATGCATCCGGTAACCTATGTGCAATTGTGCAAAGAAGAACATACATACCCCATGGTTTACTGCCGGGCCAGGTAGTAATACACGCGTGAATCTAGAGTCTGGCCAGGCCAGCTGCATCGAGATTAAAACTTGCTCGTGGAAGCGTGAGGTGGAAATAAATGCCATAGAAGCGCGGCCTCTTTCTCACCTTAATCAAGCCTTTAAAAGCATCTGGTTTCGCAGCCCAAGAGATTCCAAGCCAGCGTCGTGCATGCATGCATGGCCCCCGCGCTCTGGGGCTGGACTCTGGAGGCGGAGGCAGCGAGCCAGCGAGGGGAGGAGATCAAGCGCCGACCAGTGCCTGGGTGTCCACGGTCTCCCGGGGCTTTGTTTATCGATTCGAAGGCGTTGAATGTTTGCTGCCGCCATTAATGGTCACGGGAGGTGGAAGCCGGCCGCATTGGCTTGGCTTGGCTGCCCTGCCTGCCGCGGCGCTGCTCTGATAGATGGGTCGATCGGTCAGCTGCGACCGCGAAAGGTCAGGCTAACCGCGCTGCGTTTGGATTTGATCTCTCGCGGAGAGGCTGTTGGATCTGTAGACTGTAGCCGCTGCTAGCTCTGACCTCGGTGTTCTTCTCGAGGATTTTTTTTCTTCTTCGTAGGATCTAGGGACACCCTGGCCAGTGGCCACGGTCCACGAGCACCACGACGAAGAACCACGGCAATGGATGGCCAACAAATTTTACAATTTAATCTCTTTTTAAAACTTATTTTATAAATAGATCTTTAAAAAAACTTATTTAAGAAATAGACCTAAAACTCACCCCAATGGTATTTCCACGCACCTTTAGGTCTGCAACCAAAAATCAAGTCCTCCCGCAGCTAGCCTAGGGATCAAACCCAGATCACTGAGGTGGAGGCTGTGAGTACTAACCGCTACGCTGCAACGACGTTCAGAGTTAGATTTAATTCAACTTATACTAAAGCAATATATCAGATTGACCTTAGCGCCAGCCCTTTTGGCGCTGACCTCTCTTCTCCGTTAGCTTCGCTAGCCAGCGCGGCAGGAAGGTTAGCACCAATAACATTGGCGTTAAGCTGTTAATGCTTGACACCAATGGATCTGACGCTGAGTTTCGGATCTACTTTTAGAATAAGTTTTTTTTAAAATTTTATTTGTAAAATAAATTTAAAAAAAGGACTAAATTATAAAATTTGCTAAATGGATGGCGGCCCGTCCCGGCCGCTACCGCGATTCAGCCGAACATGTCACGGCCCAACACGTTCGTGGGAATCCAATTCCAGTTCTGGTCTGGTCCAACTCATATGATCTTCGCCTTGAGGTTCCCGTTGCCCACCAAGCATCGCCTTGCGGGGCCCGCTTGGGCACTCTTTCCTCCTCGTCACGGCACCCCACCACCCCACGGCGGCGTAGAGATTCCCCGCCGCGCGGCGCCGATCCTGACTCTGTTCACCTCCGAGCAATGGACTCTGAGCTCGGGGCCCCGCTCGTGCTGCTGGTGCTGCTCGTCCTCCCGCCGTTGTGTGCTCCGTGGCCGGTGGGCGACGACGAGGCGGCGGTGGCGAGGTCGGCCTTCCCCATGGACGGCGACGTGGCGTGGGTGGTGCAGGTCAGCGACCTCCACATCAGCGCCTACCACCCGGATCGCGCCGACGACCTCGCGAGCCTCCTCGGCCCCGCCCTTCGCGCCATCCGCCCTCACCTGCTCCTCGTCACCGGCGACATCACTGGTGCGCCCCCTTCTCCTGTCTCCTCGAATTTGACACGAAGTCGTGAATTGTTCCTTGATGCATACATTTTTTACAGTTATTTTGTAGCAAGGAACACGGCAATTGCTGATAACTTAAACAGTTTCTAGTCTGTGTTTGACATATCTAGAGTGAAACGTGCATTTGGTGGAAGGTTGAATACTGGAAAGTCGATTTGATAGCTAATTTGCATGACTTCAATTTTTGTGCCTGGCTATAATGCAATTTGTTCACCCTGAGTACATGGTTACATGTTATATTGTTACATAGAAAGCCCATGGGAGAATAATAAGGTGATGAAACAAGCACACATATGGTTAATGTATTGGCTCTTGCTGCTGCTCATAGAGTTTTATGTATTCCCATGACTGTATAACAATTTCTAGTTTTTTCTTGGGATGTTAACAAGATGCAAAGAATAGGAGAAGAACTACCTCAAGACAAGATGAGAAGGAATGGATTACATACAAGAGTGCTATTGATGCAATTGTTGGAAGAAGTGGTATTGATAAGAGCAGGATATTTGATATTAGAGGCAATCATGATACATATGGAGTTCCTTATAGGGGAGGAGAATTGGACTTCTTCTCAACTTACAGTGTTAACTCACAGCTTGACCGATCAAGCATCATAAGTAGCATTTTGCTTCAGGTACACCTTGTTGTCTTGTCCAGTCTCCTTGTTAAGCATAACTGACTTTATTAGTTGTTGTCTTGCGTACGATCATAGGTGCAGTAAAATTTTAGTTAGTATTTTGTGCTCTATATTCTGCTTCTTTCGGGATGTAAACCATAGTATAGCATATTTGCTGTCAGAGCTTACAGTTAAACATTAACTTGCACCTTACAATGCAATAGAGTATTACAAATTTCTGTGAACAGAATGAAAGCATTTCGTCATGAACTTCTTATTTTGGTTAGCTGGTAGAACAATATCTAACGGCCCAATGTTAAAAATTACTGTTGCGGTGTATTGAATTATAAAAGTTGGGCCATGTAGTAGTACAAAGACATGCAAGCTTCAGAATCTACTATATGCTGAAACAAAGCACTAAACCATATTTCCCAATGGAGAACAATTCTCGCTAACTGAAATTGACCATCAATAATAATTTTCTAATAGCTGCTTATATATAGTATAATGATATGGCATGCTATGCTGAATACTGATGAAGATGGCACTCTTCGGACTTGTTTAATTAGCACCTAAAAGTAAGACACTAGGAAAAACATATTAACTGGCATGTGTCAACTTATAATTGAAGTTAATTTCTGAAAGTAATTCTATTTATCTCTGGCTATTGTTCTGATTAGGCATAATCAAATTATATCTTAATATCTGTACCTTGCAACTTCTGTCACCCACTTCATCTCTAGCACTGCTGAATTGCTGATGTCACATACTCACAACGATACTATAGGAGAACTTTTTACGTTGGACTCTCTGGGCATGTTACATTATCATGAATCTTGTATCATTTGAATGCCCCAGTTCTATGTTAATTCTACTTATGATGCTGGAACTGAATTTTATCCTAAAAGGTACTGTAGGGAGATAGGAATTATCTCTTCCTCGGCATAGATGATACAATGAGTGTTGGGATTCGATATCCAGCTAATTTATTTGGTCATCCTACTGATAAGAGGATAGAAGCTGTTAATTCAGAACTTCAATACTGGTCCAATCATTCAAATGTTCCAATTACAAAAGTAGTTTATGGACACTTCCCTATGTCATTCACTACTTCATCTGAAAATGGACAGCGTTATGAAAGTATATTTGCAAAGCAATCAGTTTCAGCATACCTATGTGGTCATCTGCATGCAAAAGTTAGTAAACAGCTTTGGAGATTTCATGAAATGAGAGCACCAACACAAGAGCACAAGTCAAGCTTTTGGGAATGGGAACTTGGAGACTGGAAAGAGTCGAGATTGATGAGGATTTTAGCAATAGATGGAGGCGCAGTCTCTTTCATAGACCACACACTAAAACAGGCATTCCAAACTTCCATCTTGATCACATACCCGACAGATTCAAGAAGTATGAATACATTGCAATCAATAAATTGGTCGCTGAGAAATGACATAAATGTTCTTGTTTTCTCTAATCAAGTTATCCGCAATGTGAGTGCAAGAGTTTTTGACTCTCATAATGAGTTTAAGATAGTTGAAGAGATACCATTGCAGCTTGTTGCCAGGCTATCTGTTCACAAACCTTTGTTCCATGCCAAATGGAATGCTGAAAGCTATAGAAGTCCATCCCCTACTCGTTACTGGTTGCAAGTGTTTGTTTTAGATTCTCAGGGTGGGAAGACATCAAGCGAGCGGCGACCATTTTCAGTCGAGGGTAATGTGTCAATTCAATCACGTCCATTGCTCAACTATTTGATTTTTGAAATCCAATGGGAAGACATGTATGGAGTTCTTCTGTGGAGTAATTTGGCCTTCATCATTGCACTATTGGTTGCCCCCAAACTGTTGTATTTATTTATCAAGAGAAGTTTGCTATACCAAAGGTGGACTGTATCAACTCTATCATCCCCTGTCCAGCAGAGGAAAGCTTACTTTTGGCTGGTCTGGTTTTTAATGGAGGGTGCAAGGAGTAGGTCCACCTGGTTTTCTTTGCTCATGTATGTTATTTGGCTTATTGGAATGCCATGGTTTTGGGGTCATGCAACATCTGAGAAAGGAGAAATTGCTCGGATGCACTTATCCGGATGGAGCATGCCATCACTTAGTAAGGACTTGACATGGAACAAACAGAGCAGCCCAGATGTTTTGGTTATCACACTGCCATTCCTATATCTAGTGGTTGCCCCTGTTGTAGTGTTAATATATAGTTTGTTTGCAGAAAAGGCTGTTGCTTGTTTGCGGCACAGCACAAGAACAGAAGACAGGGTCAACACAACAAATGCAAACACTGAGTCGGGATATCTACTGCCAGGTGCTCCAGGACCAGGGTCTTTAGCTAACCTCTCCGACAAGATTCTCTCAGTGGTAATCAAATTCTGTGGTGGCTGGACAAGGAGGGTACTTCTACTGTTGTGCTGTATCATTGCAGGGATACATTTGAAGGTGTGTACTTATCTCAGCATCATCTCTACATCAGTTTAATGTCTTTTAGACTTAACGCTGAACTGCGTTTCTTGCAGCTTTCCTCAAGGCTAATGTCAGCTTATGGAGCCAAACCGGTAGCCTTTTCTCCTCCACTAACATGGATGCCATTGTTATTATTAAGTGCTACTGCCTATCGTACAATGCTCACCGGCTCACCGCATATTAGAGCTGCCAACTATTAACCCTAGCGAAGACTAGAATGATAGAACACATTCCTGAAGCAAGAGATTATATTGGCTAGGGACACGGAAAGGACTGCCCTTTTGTTGTACATTAGAATCTGGTATTTAATATTTTGTTTATCCCACACAAATTACTAGCTCGAGTGCTTTGTAAAGTTACTCCAGGTTCCAATTAATGAAGTGTCCGATTCATTTCAATGAGGGCATTTCAAGTCTTGCTAAACTAGGATTAAACTCCATAGCCAACTAAAGTTGTCCTTGCTACCAGTATTGAATGATATTGATCAACAATCTTTTCCTGAAAAAGGGCAAGTGCTACTTTATTTTCAATATTTTGGAATAGTTCTATTGTATAATGCTTCTAGAATTACTAGCTTGCCCAACAAGATGGACATAGCAAGAAAAATGTTGGGGGTTCTACGAATGCATACCGTCATGTATGTTTCGATAAGATAATCAAAGGACACATCATAAGTAAGAAGTGACGCCAGTGCAACATTACGAAACAAAAGTTCATGAACCGCAACAGCACGTTGCAAACTGGCAATTCCTCACAAAAGTCCGTGACAGAGTTCGTCGGCGAGCTCCGTCTCGAGATCGTTGTCCACGAGCCGCTTGACGCGGCGAAGGACGTGCCGCGCCAGCCAGTCGACAAGCCGGAGAACGGTGCTCTTCCAGTACGCCGCCAGGCCCGCGCCCTCAGGTCGAGCGCCTGGAGCGCTGGCGTACACGGTACACCACCTGCTCGACCGAATGTCCACGAGTCGTATGAGGCCTCTACCCAACTCTGGCGACGCAGCGAGGAGAACAATGGTGGGCGAGATAGGATCAGCGGCCCTTCCCGCAGCGAGGTTCACCAGCACGGTGAGTTTCATCAACACTATATGCCCTCATATTGTTTTGCAGCTGCAATTTGTATCACTGTTATGTCTAGTAGGTCTATCAGAGAAAATGCAACGAGCTTACTGTCAAGAATTCCAGATTATTGCATCCATTGCCATCAGTAGGGCCTTCCTGGTGCCTTCCACTAGCTGAAGAGTGAAGCCAGCTCAAAGCCATACTTCAAAGCCGGCATAATTGAGCAAGCTAAGTTAGCCATGCTCTCATAAAGATGTGCTAGTACTATATCCACAGCTTCTTAAGAAGCTGGATGGGAGCAGAGGATTTATTAATAGTGTACAGCAGAAACTCAAGGACAAGAGAATCGTGGCAAATGCAACAGTAATTCATCATTTCCAAAAGGGGCTTGCTTTCTTCATCAAACCTGGCTATAAACAAAGAACAAACCGCATGTACCAACCATACAAGCTACAGCCTCATTAAAATAGAACAAACGCATTACGCATGCACATTCCCTACTTCTGCACAAACAAATCTGAAAGCTGACCAAAAGAAAGGAAATGGGGAAAAAGAGAAAATAAATAAAAGGTCCTCCACATCTCCACTCAGACTAACTTTACCCTCTTCTCTTCTTTATTTGTTTCCTAACAGGTGTGCATAACTCCGAAGCTGGCACCAATGATTCAGCTTTGTGCATGCAGCTTTGGATGGCCTAATGATTTCTACAACTACCACATCATAAAGGCCGGCAATGCGGCCATGCTGGACCAGCACAAAAGGAAGAGGTTTTCCGGGCAACTGGCAAAATGAGCAAAACCTCCCTTGAAACCAGCCATTGTCTTTCAAAGGTACCATCCACCAATCCATTACTTTAGGTCATTCCAATCGACTCACCAAAGCCGATGAATTAAATCCATAGCAAGCTAGGGTAATCTGCAAAGCACAATTGTTTCCGGACGTTATCTGAAAGCAGTTAAGTTATGACGTTGACAACATCTGAACTGTTTCAGTAACCAGTATTCAGCACCATCCAAAAGTAAAAATATGAGTGCTCTCTTTTATAGTAAAATACTAAAATTATTGTCTTAGATTTGCTCTATGTTAATCCATACCGAAATACTGGCATTTTTCCTGAAAATATAGTTCATACTAGGTACACATCAAGGGTATGCTGCTAATGTATTCCTTCTTCTGAAAACTATCACTCATCCATTGCAATGTACTCATAAAGAAAAAGGAAATTTGCAGGAGCAGAAAATTACCACGTGTCAGATATAAGATGCATCTGCTATGCTGAATTTGTCGCAAGGGCATCACCAGCATTCTTAACCTGAAGTTCCACACTCCTGAGCTCACGAAGATGCTCCAAGATCTCCTGAAGAAGGTCCATGCCCCTGTCACCTTTCTTCAGGGACTTGATGCAATGCCTGAGGAACTCCTTGTCTGACTCTAGTGCTTGCAGTCTCTCGTACACATGATCAACCTCCTCTATTATTGCCAGCCTCTCTTGTTCTTTTGCAAGCACAGAAACCGGTTTTGCTGACTCCCCTACCCTTGCAGATGGCGTCTGATCACTGCAGTCATCTCCAACTGCATCTAATAGAGGAAGAAGACTCTTTCCCCTGCAAATAGAATTTCGACCTTCAAACTTTGCCTTGTCAATGGTAAGATCACAATTCCCTGGAGAGTGGAGCCCATCAGTCGACAGCTCATATTCATCCGAGGAATGGCCAACAGCTGCGTTGTTGTCGTTGATATCGTCATCATCCGATGTGAAGAGCCTCTCCTCCAGTGTCTTGAGCTCCTCTAAAATGGATAGCCTCTCCATCTCAAAGTACGTCAAGGAATCATCAAGAGCCACTAGATTCCTCTTGCTTTCTTGATCCGTCTTGGGGCTAAGAGCAGCATCTGACGGGCTCTGAAGATTGCCGCCGTTGGGGGACTCACCTCGCTCACAGTATTCATCCGAATGCTCATCACTGTCCTCGCCACTGGATGACACAGAAGTGCCATTGCCATTGGGGCTATGCCCATTGCCATTGGCCTTGAAGCTTGCCATTCTCCTCCTCTCCTTGTCCTCGTAGTGCATCACCTTCTGCCTGCACAGATCCAACTCCCTCTCCAGTTCATGCTTCTCCCTCTCCCTCTTGGTGACCAGCTCGTTCAGCAGCTGCAGCGCCTCCTGGTCGTACTCCGACTGCTCCTCCATCATCCGTTGGTACTGCAGCGCCTCCATCTGCATTGCCGCCTTCTCTTCCTGCAGCCTGTTGATCATTGCCATCGTCTGGTTTGTCGCGATGGCGGCGGCGCTCCTCTCCTCCTCGAGCTCGGCGTACAATGCTCCGAGCGCCTTTCGCTCCGCTTGCAATGCCGATTTTAGCTGATCAATGGTGGAAGGTTCGGACAACTCCATCTCGCTTGCCACACTCCCGTCCAATGATAAGGACAGTGACCGTTTTCTCTCGAGCAAAAATTTTTTGTCCGAGATTTGTGTAGCAACGCTGTACGTCGGTGTCTCAGGTGCCTTGTCTTCCTCAACCTCGTTCTGTTCGTTTGGTGGCTGGTCTAATCTCTCGCTGGCCGTCACTTCCTCCTCCTGTTCGGCTTCACTTGCTCCTAATCCAAACACAAGAAGTTAGCATTAAGCTTACAACCATGTTGTGAGCACCTAGATGGGAGACAAGTGTAGCTAGTAATCAAGTGCAGTATCTGATAATTGTACTACCTTGCACAGTTGGGACTATTTCGTGGAGGGTTTCCAATGGTAGTGGCTGCTCATCCGAGTACGCCAATGGAGCAGTTGGCTCCTCGAACGCTGCTGATTCATGAAACGGCACGACATGGTCATCTTGCTCCCGTTCGCATATCTCGCTTCCGATTGATACCTCACAGTTAGTGTCCACCTCTGCTGATCTGTTGTCATCTTCAGCAACTGCCTCAGTGACTGAACAGAAAACGATGAGAACGGGGACACAGAAAGACATAACACTACATCAGAATCGATAATTCAATGAAGTGCTTACCTTCAGGCACAACGATTTCTTCTTCTTCTGCTGTGGGATCTCCAATTTCAGCATCTTCAAGAATCAGTTCATCTCCAATCTCAACATCTTCAAGAATCAGTTCATCTCCAATCTCAACATCTTCAAGAATCAGTTCATCTCCAATTTCAACATCTTCAAGAATCAATTCCTCATCACTGGGGATGATATTCTCATCAGGATCAGACGGGCTTGTGGCAGTCTCTGGACAAGGAACAGGCACAACAGAGTCGTCCTCAATCGCATCAGCCGCCGTCGCAGCTGGAGAATCCAACATCCTCTTCTCCTCCAGTACCACTCCGATATCAAGATCCCTCGATTCGTGCTCGCCGTCAATATGGTTCATTTCTTCCTCCTTCTCACAGCATGCCTGATGCAAACCAGAGTCATCGGCGACTGTCATCTCATCGATGGCTGCCACCGACACCAGGCGCTCGCCGTCGAGCGCGATATCTTCTCCGAGAGCCATGACTTCCAAGGACTCGTCCTCGACGGCGGGCATCTTCTCCTCTTGCTCGTCATCTTTGTCGTCCACCTCTTCCTGTTGCTCTTTCTCCTCCAATTCTTCGTGCTCTTTTTCGTCTTGCTCGTTGTGCTCCTCTTGAGCCAATAGTACATACCCTTGGTCATCTTCTTCGGCTATCTTCTCCTCGGCGTGGCCTTCGCCTGTATCCTGTAGTTCCCGCGAGGAGGTTTCCACGACGGCGTTGCAGCTAGAGCACGCCGCGTCGCCCTTCTCCCTTGCGTCTTTTCCCTTCCCCTCCTTCGAAGAAGACACGCAAGCCTCGCACATGTCGCCGGCCTCGGCGAGGCGGCCATGGTGCAGGCCGTACCCGAGCCCGGAGATCTCCTCCGCGTGGGCGCCGCAGAGGACGCTCCGCAGCCACCGGGCGCCATCCTCGTCCTGGAAGAGCCGGTCGACGCGGGAGCAGAGTAGGCACGGCGGCCTGAGCCCGAAGTACGCCGCGAACCGGGCGATGGCGTAGGCGAAGAGCCCGTTGATCAGCAGCAGCGCGATGAGCGTCCACTCCAGGACGGCGTACGCCAGCGCCGATGTGACCCTCCGCGTCCTCCTGTGGAACAGCACCGCCGCGAACCTGCTCGCCGCCGCAGCCGCCATCTCTCCCCCCGGCCTTGATCCTTACAAGTTACAGCCGCCGTAGCATGAGAAAAAAACGCGATCTTTGCGTCGGCCTTGACGTGCTTGGGATCTAGCAGCCGCCAAGCCGTGTTGCAACTTGCAGATGCAGAAGATGGAATGATTTGGCAGGAGATGGGGAGGGGGAGGGGGGAGCGCTAGGCTGGGTTGGCTGGCTGGATGAGTTAGCTTTGTGCTTTCACCTTTTGAGGGAGAAAGGTCGGGCCATTGGACCCCATGAGAGCTTAGGGCTCTCCGCTCTCGTATTTCCTTTTTCGCGTTTTGAATGGAGGGAAGGGACGGATTGACGGGGTTATTGGACCCCATGAGAACTTAGAATTCTTCCGCCAATGGGTACGCATAAATATGCCTGCTAAAATGGACATGTTGCACCGGCCGATCGAGACGACGAGACGGCCATGTCTTGCGTTTGCGTGGTGGTGAGCACGACCTGGCTGGGATGGCCGTGCAAAATCTGGGTGATGGTCTCGGGCGGCCAATGGATATGGATACTCTTTTTATACGGTGATTCAATGGCCCGTCACCAGGGAGCAGCGCATCTTTAATTTGTCAGGCACTAACCATCGGTTGGAAAAGGTACCGAATGGTTCAGGACTGAGGGAGAAGTGGTCTCTTTCGGCCTTTTGTTCGTCAGGAAACAAGCAATCGAATCCGATGCTTATCGTCGTGCATGTACAGTGATGGGAAGTTGGGAACACAGATCGTGTGTTGCCACCAAATGGTCAAAACACTGCTACGAGCGTGTTTCGCCTGTAACCTACGTTGCTTGATTCGAAGGGAAAATAAATAGCAAAAACATCATGTACAAATGTTGCATTCGCTGCATCTGTCACTGGATTCCCTAAACGGCCGCCGCCCGCTCGAATGGCGGTACCAATTCTCTTACCGCTAACTACAGACCAATGGTTAATCTAGAAGCTACGTTTATCAATAGAGTAATCACGGTCGCGACGAAGGTTGAGACTGGGACTTTCATAAACCAGCTAGGTTCCAATGTTCCATGAATGCCTTCTTAACAGCAGCCATCTCTGTAAACACCATGGTTTCCACACGCTCTGCCACACATTTTCTGGTCTTCACTCTTCAGTGGCCCGCTCGTTGTGGAGTGCTTAAGCACTCCACGAGTACGTAGTATAGTATTTTTTTCCGACGTACGTACGGTACATGCACGCACGCACTGAACTACCGACGAAAGATGCCAAGTTTGCTTACGCAGTAATCACCACGTTTAGGATCAAACGGGAGTGTTCACTGTTCAGGTAGCACGGAAGAAAAAAACTCTCGTTTATAAGGACTCGGCTAACGCCGACGACAAAGCCAGCCAGCCAGCCAGCCAGCAGGACGGCAGGGGACGGGACACGGAGATGCTGGGCGAACAGCCGAACATGAGCCGGAATGATACGATCCGTGGCATTATTGACGGCGAATTCGTCAGGGGAGCGCGCGGGGCCAGCGCGAACGAGAGGGACGGGGACGGGGACGGGGACGGAGGCGATGGGTTTGACAGGGGAGCGGGGTTGGAAGGTGGGTTGTTGATTGCCCGCGGCGCCGGCGCCCCCACCCGCCACCGACCTCGACCCAGCTTTCGGCCGGCTCCCTTCGCCTTTTTTTATCCGTTCACGCAACGGCCGCGCCACCATCGTTTGACCACTGGACGTACTACCATAGCTGCAGTGTTTGCGTTGCGTGGAAGGTGTTGAGCTGATGGATTCTCTGGAAGCGGCAGCTCAGGGTAGAGACGAAGAATGAACAGACGATACTTCGAGCAGAAACGGGAGACTGGAAGTGCTTCAATGCACCGAGAGATGCAGGATGTTTGTCCTTCGCTCAATGATCGGAGCGTTGTGCACGAACCAACCAAACGTTATTGCTGGCAAAGTTAGACATAGCACCAACAGTTTTACTATTTTAGTATTGGAGAGTGGAGACTGGCAAAAGAAGAGCGACCAGGATGAAATGGATGGATCAACTATTCCGCTTCGGTGGGAAAAGATCTGGCCTGTGTACGTGCTTTTCCATAAAATACTCACCTAATTAAAAATTCGCCATGCCTGAGTAAAATAAGGAAAGAGATAATTCTAACCAACGACAACGAGAAATCAAAATGAAAAAAGAACACGAAAAAGGTGTTGCTGCCAACAGGAAACTCAGTATTCTCTAACAGGTTTTGAAGTTGAAATTTTAGAGGGCGCTACCGTACATTCTCTACAAACTACAAAATGAATTGCTTTTTTAGATTTTCCATGTTCTTTTGTTGCCTCAACTGAAGCCGAGTTTGTGCGTTTACACCGTTTGCACCTGATATGTGACCAAGTTCATACCTACATAAAATCATATATTCACTGATTTTATTCAGCATCGTAGTGGTAAACTCACCTGTAGCTAGATGATACTTCAAATATATATCCGACTCGTCACATCGTTATAGTCATAGAATAAAAACACCAATAGTCATGAAAAACAGTGCAAGCGAAGTCACAACTTGTTTCCAGGCAACTTGCACACATACTATCGTGGTCATTCTTAAAACTAGGAAAGCAACCAAGAGACGCATACTCAAATCTTCAAACACATATATACAATGAACTTAGTTAACACTTGGTTAGCGATCAGCCTTGAACAATGGCCTTCAACCATATGATATTGGCATGCAAATTATTGAACTAGCAGCCATTGGTTGGTTAAGCATTGTTGTTTTCTTGTTTGTGTTTAACTTAAATTTTCGAGTGGCTGCTTATTTATTGTTTCACCGGGAATCATATCCCCAAGCAGAACACATCGTTTTGTGGTCTAGTTTAAAACTGGAGCTAAATTTGTTCTGTATAAGACTAAGTATAATAAGCTGATATAAGCAAGCGGTAAGAGTTGCCACATCAGATTAGTATTGAGGTGGAGGAGAGAGAAGAGAAGCGGGCTACTAGCTAACAGTCCGCTGGTACACAGATTCCCATAAACTTTGTGAGATGATGTTATATGTTACGCATTAAATGTATAGTACATATAGATAGTTAACTATTATACGAGTGAACTATTAGATTAGCTATATATGATATGACATAAGTATAAAACCAATCGCTAGCTAAATCATTAACCTTGCTCTAAGCGCTTTATTTGAAGTGGCTCTGACTTTCAACATAAAAGTTGGACATGCACAATACTGTTACTTTAGGCAAATATTGGCCATCCAATCTAAGATAAGCGCCCAGGATAATATATATGTTACAATACACTCAAACAGTGACTTTAAAATATTTTATCTACAATAATTTCTTCTATAATACTAAACAATATTTGTTACAGTATTTTAGAATTTCCTTTCGCACATTTGTAATATGCTATGCTGTTCATATGTGACTTCACCTTTAGTCCATAGATGTGTTATGTGTAAGCCAAACCAGGCGTGATGTTACAAATTTAACAGAATATATGTTTTTTTCCAAGAAACACATTAGTGTCAATACCAGCTGCCAGCCAATCCAGCATTCCAGCCCTCGACACGAGAACGCACCACCCGTCCGATCCGCGCGCGCGAGGCCGCGACCTCTTCCGTTTTTTCCCCTTTCCGCCCGGCGCGTCCGCGGCTGTCTGCGCTGACGCCCGCCGCGGCGTCGCCTGCCGGGTTCAACGCGCGGCCCGGGCCGGGGGTCCACCCGATCCGGCGGCACCTCCGCGAGCTCCTGGCGTTTTCCTGCCCCGGGGATGAACCGGATCCCGTCCGTCTCGATGCGGCGGAACGGGGCCGCCGGGGAGGAGGAGGCGCCGCCCGACCCCGCGGCGCTGGCGCGGTGGGCGCGGGCGTTCTGCATCATCCGCTTCGACCTGGAGCGCGGGCAGCTGGTGGAGGCATGCTTTCCGCAGGGCGCGCTAGACGCCGCTGGTCTCGACCGCCTCGTCGCGTTCTCGTCCTTCCCCGACTCCATGTCTCACCACCTCCCCCGCCACCGCTCCTCCGTCCACGACTCTCTTTTCTCCTTCCGCGTGCCGGACCCATCCCTCTCAGCCTCGGTAGCTGGCTCCCGCCGCGGTTTCCTTTACGGGTTCGTTTTCAACCGCCAGCGCCAGGACGAGCGCCTTCCTCGCGGCGGCGAGCAGAAGTCCGTCGTCATACTCTCCCACGCGCCCTACTCGTCCCTGTTCCGCCTGCTGCTGCAGATCCTTGGCCCTCTCTGTTTCGACATCGGCCCCTCTGCGTTGCCCATGGTGGCGTCGCACGTCGCCGCCTGGCCCGCGCCGGCGCCGGGGCGCCCAATGGAGCTTCCCATCGGCAGCGCGGCGCTGCGGGTGCACCTCCCGCCCGCGGCCGACGATCCCGGCCCGCCGCCCGCGCTGCTGCCGGCGAACCCGTCGGTGCCGTACGGGCTCTTCCACGACGCCGACCTGTTTGCGGCTTTCCGCGGCCTGCTTCTCCACCTGTGGACGCTTTGGGAGCTCATGGTGATCGGCGAGCCTGTATTGGTTGTTGCACCGTCTCCACCTCAGTGCTCGGAGGCTGTGGCTGGGCTTGTTAGCCTTGTTGCTCCGCTCTCGTATAGCGTGGACTTCCGGCCATACTTTACCATTCATGATCCAGATTTTGCTCGCCTGAATGCACTTGCTGAAGGCGAGGTTTTCCCTCCGATGGTGCTTGGCGTAACAAACCTGTTTTTCTTGAAGAGTCTTAAGAGCATTCCCAATGTTGTGTCCGTGGGGAGCCCAAACCCAAATTCTACTAGAGTCCTCCCAGTGGGTGGCCAATCACCGGGATCAGGGAACGGGATCAATGGTTCACCTGGGAGGCTCAAGCTTGACAAACTCTCGATCAATAGGTTTTCTCCGACTGGCCTATTGAATTCCATCAAATTGAGA
>KE372917.1:33177-44241 GCA_000418225.1 Zizania latifolia
GACAAGTCACTGTGCCTCCCCTCGGAGGACTTCTCTTCATCTTCATCTTTGCTTCATCATCTCTCCCGTTGATAATCACTCATTATCCCCATGGCATTCACCATGGCTCCTCACATAATAACAAAACATAGGGTAAACTCCCCCTAAATATGTGCATCCAAATATTGTACTTACTTGAGAAGGACATAAACTTTTTCAATGAATATAAGAGGAGTAATATATTGGTACAGGGCGTGGTCCCAATCTTCACGGTGTAGGATCATGAATTGATAACTAGACTCAATGAGAGCAAGATAACTAGCTGCAAGCAGCCAAGATAACAGTGCAACCTAATGATCGTACTCAAAGCCAACCACCGTCTCGATTATGGTAGCCTAAATCAAGGGTTCGTCCAACCACACTCTAAGTTACCAACCAACACAGCCTACAAGCAATCAAAGAAACCTTGAAGGGAGTAGGAGCACTAATTGGGAGACGTTGAACGTCCGCTTTTGTAATCCCACAAGGAAATCACAAGAGCAAAGAATAGATATTTCACTTTCAATTTGTTAGCACACTGCTAAACAAGGGGTTCTATTTTTCATTATCAAAAGTCTATTTTTACAAGAACAATGAGAAGTATTTATACTGGGAATAACCCTCCTAGCTAGGTATCAAAAGACACTTAAGTTTCTAGAGAAATTGGTAGCTCAAAGGTCTGTAGGAAGAATTCCTGGACAGGTTCGCGCAGCCCTTTTAGCTTCTGTGCAGTCTTCACTAAAATAGCCATAACTTTTTATTGGAAAGTCCAAAAGATGATCTGTTTGATGGAAATGAAAGTAGACTTGATTATATTTCCAACCATATGCATTATGGCTATTGAATCATGACAGGTTTGATTGCCCATCTTTTGGAATTTGGTAGATTTGTCTGCAGACAACTGGGCGAAAAATCATGGACGAAAAGTAACAGATGATCGGACTATTACATACGGTGAAAAGTAATACCATAGAGAAAAGTAACAGATGAGCAGACCATTAAATACAATGTAAAGTAACACCATGGTGAAAAGTAACAGACGATCGGTCCAGTTGTTCAATTCTTGCGGTAAGTTGAAGGTAAGTAAAACTGTAAGAATACAATTTTTGGTAGGGAATTACCATGACAGTGCAAGTTTCGATGTTGTGCCTATGCAAGCATGTTCTTTAATTTTGGGTAGGCCTTGGGAATATGATAAAGATGTTTTACACCGTGGGAGAACTAACACATATACTTTCACCCACAATGGTAAGAAGATAGAATTGATACCAATGACCCCTGCTAAAATTTCAAAAGGTGATGTAGCACGAGCTGAACAAGCAAGAAAATTGAGTGAATCAAAACTGAAAATCAACAAGTAGCTAAAGATGTTATTCCGTCAAAAAAGGAGAAGATTGAGTCAGATGTGAGGAAAGACATAGTCAAATTGAAAGGTGCCTCCATGCTATCTACTAGATCTGAAATTCTAAATTAATTAACCATGAACCTGTTTGTTATGCTTTGATTTGCAAAGAGGTTTTCATTACACTTGATGAATTGATGATCTCTTTACCTCCTGTTATTGCTAAACTTTTACATGAGTTTTCAGATGTTTTTCCAACTGACGTACCCCCGGGGTTGTCACCTGTGAGAGGAATTGAACATCAGATTGATTTGATATCGGGAGCAACGTTACCAAACCATGCACTGTACAGGACCAACCCTGAAGAGACTAAGGAGATTTAGCGCCAAGTGCAAGCCCTGCTCGACAAAGGGTACGTACATGAGAGTCTTAGTCCTTGTGCTGTTCCAGTTATTTTGGTACCTAAGAAGGATGGACCATGGCGCATGTGTGTTGACTGTAGAGCCATCAATAACATAACTATTCAGTATCGCCACCCTATTCCTTGATTAGATGACATGCTTGATGAATTAAGTGGCTCTGTTGTGTTTTCTAAAGTGGACTTGCGTAGTGGCTACCACCAAATACGAATGAAATTGGGTGACGAATGGAAAACTGCGTTTAAAAATAAATTTGGCTTGTACGAGTGGTTAGTAATGCCTTTCGGTTTAACTAATGCGCCTAGTATATTTATGCGAGTAATGAATGAAGTTTTACACAATTTTATTGGATGATTTGTGGTAGTATATTTTGATGACATACTGATTTACAACAAGTCTCTAGGTGAACATAAGGAACATCTACGTGCTGTTTTTACTGCTTTAAGAGATGCATGTTTGTTTGGTAACCTCGAGAAGTGCACATTCTGCACAGATCGAGTTTCTTTTCTTGGTTATGTTGTGACCACACAAGGCGTTGAAGTTGATGAGACCAAGATAGAAGCAATCAAGAGTTGGCTGACTCCTAAAACGGTTACACAAGTGCAGAGTTTTCTAGGATTAGCTGGATTCTACCAACGATTTGTGAAGGATTTCAGCACGATTGCCGCACCCATGAATGAGCTCACAAAGAAAGGCGTTCCTTTCCAATGGGGACAAATACATGAAGACACTTTCAATCTGCTAAAAGAGAAGTTGACTCATGCACCGCTGCTCCAACTTCTTGACTTCGGTAAGGTTTTTGAACTCGAGTGTGATGCAAGTGGAATTGGAATTAGAGGAGTGTTGATGCAAGAAGGTAAGCCAATTGCCTATTTTAGTGAGAAGTTGACAGGAGCTAGTTTGAACTATTCTACTTATGATAAAGAATTGTATGCTTTAGTTCGAACATTAGAAATATGGCAACATTACCTATGGCCGAAGGAGTTTATTATACATTCAGATCATGAATCATTGAAACACATTAGAAGTCAAGCGAATCTAAATAAACGATATGCTAAATGGGTAGAATTTATTGAATCGTTTCCATACATCATTAAGCATAAGAAGGATAAAGATAATGTAATTGCTGATGTTTTATCCAGACGTTATACCATGTTATCACAGCTTGATTATAAAATTTTTTGATTAGAGACGATAAAAGATTTATATGCTACTGATCTTGATTTTAAAGAAGCTTTTGCACATTGTCGAGAAGGAAGGACATGGAATAAATACATTCTGACCGATGGATTATTATATCGCACTAACAAATTGTGTGTCCCAGCAAGCTCTGTTCGTCTTTTGTTTTTGCAGGAGGCGCATGGAGGGGGATTAATGGGACATTTTTGGGTGAAGAAGACAGAAGATGTGCTGGCCACTCATTTCTTTTGGCCAAAAATGAGACGAGATGTTGAGCGTTATGTTGCTCGATGCAACACCTGCAATAAAGCTAAGTCCAGCCTCAATCCACATGGCCTTTACATGCCTCTATCTGATGCTACTGTTCCTTGGGAAGATATTTCTATGGATTTTATTTTAGGATTACCTCGGACTAAGAAGGGGAGGGATAGTATATTTGTTGTAGTGGATAGATTCTCAAAGATGACGCATTTTATTCCTTGTCATAAGAGCGACGATGCTACAATAGTTGCTGATTTGTTTTTTAGGGAAGTCGTTCGTCTTCATGGTGTGCCACATACAATTGTTTCTGATCGTGATATGGAGTTTCTAAGTCATTTTTGGAGGACATTATGGTAGAAATTAGGGACGAAACTACTATTTTGTACCACATATCATCCCCAAACTGATGGTCAAACTAAAGTAGTGAACCGTATATTGTCAACAATGTTGAGAGCTATTTTGAAGACCAATTTGATGATGTGGGAAGAGTGTCTACCTCACGTAGAGTTCTCCTACAATCGATCACTACACTCTACCACAAAGATGAGTCCATTCTAGGTGGTATATGGTTTTAACCCTCATGCTCCTATTGATTTATTACATTTACCATCTTCTGAGAAAATAAATTTTGATGCTAAAACACTTGCTGAATTTGTACTTAAATTACATCAAACAACTAAAGAACATATAGAACGTATGAATGCAAAATATCAAATTGCTGGTAATGAAGGTAGAAAAGAAGTTATTCTTGAACCAGGTGATTTGGTATAGTTACATTTACGAAAGGATAGGTTTCCTGATTTGCGTAAATCAAAATTAATGCCTCGTGCTGCTGGTCCTTTTAAAGTACTTGCAAAGATAAATGATAATGTATACAAGATCGAATTACCTACAGATTATGGTGTGAGCAATATTTTTAATGTCGCCGACTTGAAACTCTACCTGGGCGAAGAAATTGACGTTGAGTCGAGGACGACTCCAAATCAAGAAGGGGAGGATGATAAGGACATCATTGTTAAGGATACAACCACCACACCTAATTACCAAGGACCGATGACTCGTGCTCGAGTTCGTCAATTAAATTGTCAGGTGAATTCGTTCCTCGTTACTCAAATAAGTCCTTCTATGAATAGAATACTACTAAGATCGGGTTATGATTGTATTATACTTAGGAACATCGGAGAAGAGACAGTGGATCGTATAGCCGAGTGGACAAGAGGAGATCAAGACTGCCGACTAGGCACTCGGGAGATGGCATGATCAGGCCACCGACCGTGACGATCGGGAAATCGCCAAGTCCGACTACCAGACCAGTCGGGAGTCAGACTACCTAACCAGTCGGAATTCAAGACCAGTCGGGAGTTCGGCTTCAGATCAATTTGAGTTAGAGTCCTAATAGGTTTTCGAGTCCTACTAGGATACGGCCCACATTATAGATGGTATATCACTTTTGTAACCCTATAAATAGTTAGCCGCCGTCATTGTTAGGACTTGGATTTTGCTTAGATTATTTTGCCATTACAGTTTCACCGTAGATCGGTTTATAGAACCCCAAACTTCGAGTTCTTCAGATTAATATCAGCAATCCAGATTGCGCTTACCTTATTCTTGCAAAGTTCTTCGATTGTTTGCAGGATCAAAACCTTCGTGGTGAGGTCGACTACGTGAACACGTGGTTGATAACGACTAGACGTGCGGGTGTAGCGATTGCAAGGTTACGATCGTTGATCCGAAGCCTTAAAACGTGAGCGTCCACTCGTCGCCTCAATCGAACCTATCGGAAGATCGGGCCACTAATCGCATCAAGTGCACATCACACTCGCTGACCAGTCCCTGCCGACTCCCCTACTAACTACATTATCTTCTCCACCTCGAGTGGGTGTATGGTCCAACGTTGCCAATTCACCGAGGTCATCTCAGCACAGTCCAAGAAGAGGAGCGTGCCGATCAAGTCATCAACTCCACCGTTCAGCTCTGTCATGACGATGACAGCCATCGTCTCTGACGATCAACCCACCACCAATGCTGCTGAGTCTAGTACCCATCGGCGGGAACGCCGATGATGGAATATCGTCTGTTCCATTCACCTGGGGAAAGCTCCGGCAGCTGAAGGCTCATGCCAGGACAATCAAGAAGCTTTCACGGTGGACTTTGAGGGTCATGCCGTGTACCGCACGCCCACGGCGAACCTGGTTGCCATTAAAAGGGCACTTTCCGCCCTCCCCGAGACGCCTGAGCTCCAGAGAGCCCTGGCGATGACGCAGGCCGTAGCCACCCAAATTGCTGATTTGGCTCTGCCTGACTGATCACACTCCACCGGCCAAAACACTGCCCAACCGACCGGTCCTTCGCGACACTCCCGATCGAGTGAGCATCATAGGAGCTCTCACTCGGGCTATGCTCGGGAGATCCCTAATCAAGTGCGCGATGCTTGCAACTTCATTTCCTACCATCGCGAAGACCGTGAGCATGGCAAAATCTATCGCTGGGAGCAATATAGCCAGAGCCACGGCACTCTAGGAGCCAACCGGTGAGATGATATTGATGCTCGCCATAGTGGGTTCCCGGCCTTCACCAAGCGGCTAAGCTAAGTGGTCTGGCCAAGGGATTCTGCCCCACGGGCATCGAGCCCTACGATGGCAAGACCGACCTCTCGCAATGGCTATGGCTGTATTACATGGCCGTCCGAGCAGCCAACGGAGATCAATACATCATGGTGAATTATCTCCCCGTGCTGCTCGCGCCGACCTCCATCAATTGGTTGGCGAGACTCCCCAAAAACTCCATTGATTCCTGGGATCAGCTGTGCGATATGTTTATCACCAATTATCAAGGGACATGGCAAAGGCTAGCCTCTCGGTATGACCTATGCCAAATACGCCATAGGAGTGATGAGTCCCTCTGAGACTATATTCACCGATTCTCCAAGCGCAGGAACACCGTCGCTACCATCTCCAACGGCGACATCATTTCAATTTTTTAGGAAGGATTACGGAAGCCCTTAGAGCTTTTTTGCTACTTGGTGATGAATGAACCAGTGATGCCAGGCGAAATGATTACTATCGCCGAACAATACGCCAACGCCGAAGACGCTAAGCGTGAGCAAATGCACCCGACTACACAGGAGTCTCAGAAAGAGAAGAAGCGCTCAGATAAGGATCACCGATCACCCTGACACGCTGACCGCGACAAGCCTGAGTCCTCCCATCTAAAAACTCAGAAGTGAAAGTCTGAGCACGTCATGGTTTTGGAGGAAAACCAAAGCAAAGAGGAAGAAGGCGCTCGGTGATGCAGGAGATGCTAGACAAGCCCTGTATATTTTACCTAAACACAGCCACACCACACGCTAGTGTTACTAGCTGCAAGATCAAATGCTCCAAGAGACGTAGAATAATACCCGACAGGATCGGCGACGCTGGGATGATAAAAATAAAAATCACCAAGAAGATAAAGACGCTGACCGCCCGGTCGGAAATGATTTTTAGGAGCCCGATCGGACAGTCTCTATGATCTTCGGTGGGGTGATTGCTGTAGAATCCAAGAGCCAACAAAAACTTATGGCTCACCGAGTCAATACCATTAGTGGGAAAGAGCCCGAGCACCTCTGCTGGTTTAAAGTCCTGATTACCTTCAGTCGGGATGATCAGTGGACAGACATTCTCAAGCCAGGCCGATTTCCACTAGTTGTGGATCCGGTGATCTTGAAGGTGCGCCTGAAAAGGGTGCTCATCGATGGAGGTAGTGGCCTCGATGTGCTATTCAAAGGGACACTTTTAGCTCTCGACATCGACATCAAAGCGCTGGAGAAAACGGACACGCTATTTTACGGTATTGTCTCGGGAAAGTCCTCCGTACCACTCGGCACACTCACCCTCCCACCAGGTTCGACCGCAGGGGCCTAACATGCCTCAGCCTCGACCGGCCTAGGCTCCTCCCCTCCTGGGGAGAGGCCACCAAAGAACAGAATGCGTCTCGCCCCTACATTTCACTAAGTCAGACCCGACACCCGGCAGGTGATATTGCAAAAAGGAAGCAACCAAGAAATATAAATAAGGCTAACTGCAACGCCTTACCTCCAGTCGGGGATTGGTGAGACGATACGACTTCGGGGCATCTTCGTTGCTGATCTCTATCTGAGCAGCAAAGAGATCCTGAACCCGCTCTGTAGCCTCCTCCACGGACAACGCCTCTGAAGACTCACGGGAGGGGTCGGTCTGACCCTCGTAATAATACCCCGACCGTGCCCGACTCTTGCAAGGCTAGATGCGGTGGAGCACAAAGTTTCGGGCCACAATGACCCCCATCAACCCTCGCTTCCGATGGTTGGTGATCTCCTGAACAAGCTCATTGACCTGGTCCTGGTCATCTGAACCACAACGGTCTGACCAGGTCAACGCTAGAGTTAGGAAGTGGTCGATCTCTAGAGAACGAGCTGGTTCGTGGTTCCCAACATAGAACCACTGGCTGTGCTAGCCCTTGTTCGAAGATGGGAGGGCGATGAGAATGTATTCAGCAGCCTTCCCATAGCGGAGCTGAATTCTAGCCCCCTGACCACTTTCTTGGAATAAGATTTCAGATAAAAGAAGTGACGGAAGATGTCGAAATGGGGTTCGATGCCAAGATAGGCCTCGTAGAGGTTGATGAAAATGGAGATATGAAGAATAGAATTGGGATTAAGGTTGATGAGGGAAATGTCGTAGTGGTGGAGGAGGCCACAGAGAAAGGGGTGCACCGAAAGGCCAAACCCTCGGTGGAAGAAGGACTCGAACACCACCAATTTGTTGGTGTTCGAAGTCGGAAGGCGCTCGTCGGCCGCCAAGCACCAGAGAGACAAGCCCTGGGCTGGGAGAACGCCGGCCTTCTCTATAAGTTTCAAGCGCCAGACGGTGGCAACGGACTTATGGAACTCCTTAGAGCGATCGACAGTAGCATTCGAGGAGGCCATTGGTGGAATTGATTGTGGAGCAAGGGGCTTCAGATAGAATAAGCGGCGCACTTTGCGAAAGCACACCACGCAATTGCAGCGATGGTCGGGACGGCGAGGAGCTAGGACAGGCAATACTTGGGCCTGATGAGGAGGAAAGCTCGTATGTAGATAGAAAGCGTGCGGCGGAAGGAAGGAGAAGGGGATGATTTATAACCGGCGGGAAAATAGTGGTTTGATTTCTCGGTTCGCCCGCAACCACCTTGAAAAGTGCCGTAAGTGGTGGGCCATGCCATCCCCCAAAACCATACTAACTTCCCCAATTTTAGCAACTAGCCGTTGAGGTTAAATCTAACAGTAGAATGCGAAAAGACGCCTTAGATCAACAAACATCTGATCGCCTGGATGCCCCTTACTCCGACTGACGCCTGACCGCCTGTACGCCTAGAGGTTTGGGCGCCCCTAACTTCGACTGATGCCTGACCACCTGAACGCCTGGGGTTCGGACACCTCTTACTCTGACTAATGCGCCCCTTACTCCAACTGACTTCTGATCGCTTGAACGCCTGGGGGCTCAGATTCCCCTCGCTCCTATGACGCCTGAACGCCCGAACAACTGGGGGTTCGGATGCCCCTTACTCTGACTAACGCCCGGGGGCTCGAATGCTCCTCACTCTAATAGAAGCCTGATCGCCTAAATGCCCGGAGGCTTAAATGCCTCACGCTCCAGTTACGCCTAATCGCCTGAACGCCCGGGGCTCGGATGCTCCTCACTCCAATAGACGCCTAATTGCCTAAACGCCCGGAGGTTTAAATGCCTCACGCTCTAGTTACGCCTAATTGCCTGAACTCCCGAAGGCTTAAGCGATTCCTGCTCCAGTGACGCCCGATCGCTTGAAATGCCCGGGAGTCAAAGTACTCCAAGCCTCAACAACACGACAATGATTCATCTCATCAAAACAAGATATCAGACCCTGAAGCCTGCTCTGCTAGCAAACTATAGGCTCAGGGGCTACACCCGGCAGGTGCACCTCACCGGTGCACCTACCATGTAAAGGAATGGAATTTATTAAGAAGTTTGTCTTTGTGCTCCTCACGACTTCCTGACTCCACCCGGATAGTTGTCGCCTCTCTGCCATGAAGAGCTCGGGGGCTCCTGTCGGGGGAATGACCCCAAGGTACCTCCAGAGTGCCTTTAAGGCAAATGGACAGAGCGACCGGCCGGTAAACAAGACAGTAAAGATGACCTCAGAGGAAGTCAAGCCGGTGTTCAACAGCGAAGTGGTCAGCAGTATAAAAAGAGCCTCGAGTCTAGTACACGGAGGAATATCTCGACTGCAAGAACTCAGAAGGCGAAGGCAATGACCGGCCCACACTATTAATGGCAATAACTCAAAGACGTAACTGCCAATCTTGAATACAAATTAAGATAGCAAATAATGCTGTGATTACTAGCCCACGACCTCTGGTGATTTAACCGTTGTAAGGGTACTTAATTGGGTAGTTAAAACCTAAACGGTAACCCCCGACCCCTGGGATATATAAAGGGATCGGGGGTACGCCTCACAGACACATATAGAGATGCCTTACATTTATACGTGCATGAGCACCTCTATAATTAGGTTCCTCAGCTCATACTCCATCACACAGGATTAGGGTTGTTATCCTCCAAGAGGCCCGAACCATAGAATCACGAACACAGAATACCCCATACATCAAACTAAACTACCTCTGTGGGTAACCCCATCAGAGGACTGCCATCTTATGCAATGACATAATGGGATCTTGTAAGATCAAAATACACTAACCACGTCAACCAGAGGGGGGTTATGGTTGTAGTACCCTAAAAATAAGCCCAAAAACAAATTCACAAAGCTAATTACTGACCAATCAGCAAAATTCCCGACCAAACTAAAATTCCTGAGGACTTAGGAAATTTCCCAAAGAGTTTTTGAATTTCCCGATGGCTTTCTTGAGAGCTAAGCAAATTTCCCGAGGACACTCCCGAGAGCTAAAAACAGCCTGACCAAGGTACGGTAAAACGAGCGTAACTTTAAAACCGTAACTTAGATTGATCTGAAATTTTAACACAATAAATTAGACTTTAATACGAAACTTTCTTGGGAGTTTCCAATCAACAGTTATGATTCCTGAAATTTGCAGTAGCGTAAAAACAGAGCAGATCCGATCCAAAAATTAAAACCTTAATTACTTCTAAAATATGAGGAATTAACCAATGATACTTTGCAGATCTCAATCAGTCCAATCAATTCTTATCAACTTAACTCAAACATTCCAATGAATCATAAACATTATATATTTATGGAATAAACAATGTAAGCATATGATCTGATTCAAACATCAAAAATCTGAGCGATCCAAAATCCCGAGTGCTGAAATCTCTAGAGGGCTGAAATTCCTCAAGGGCCGAGTTCCCGACAACTCGACCAAAGTGCTCAACCACTCAAACCAATCAAAACCAAGTCGTTCAACACATATCAACATCAAACCAATTTGTTCATCACTTATCAATGATCATACACATGATCTCACAGTTCTAGTTTAAACCAATTATTCTTGCAAGTATGAAGCTATCACATTCATCAATTGCAATCAAATACAGATCCACTAATCCTACGTCTCTATTGAGGGACCCTAAAAGGCCGGGTCTTTTTTAACCCTTTTCCTCACCAAGCAACCGTCGGGGTCTAGCTTAAGTTTCACTAGAGTTACCTCTTCCTTACGGAGGTGAGGTAGAACCTTTACAAACTTTCCCGGGCACACCACAATCCTTGGTTACTCATAGGCGATGCCTTGCCATCTAGGATACCCCAATCTCTAAGAGTAACAAACACAATAGAGCATTTGCTTGCTATGAACTCAAGTGCTCAAAGATTGGAATAAATCTCACCCACTCTTTC
>KE372917.1:54891-68695 GCA_000418225.1 Zizania latifolia
GTGTTTGATTAAATGCCAAAGACAGATTTGGGATGCATGCCACATGTTTGATATAATGTTCACAAGCACTTGACTTTCAGATTACTTCATGAATGTTGATTGAAATATATGTGTATGTTTTTGTGTTTGTCAAGTGTTTGTTGTTTTGCTTGAGAGGCCTTGGATGGTATGTTTTGTTGAGGTTGTCCACGAACTCGCACACCAAGTGTTCGATCGATCGTGTTTGAGTGCTTTGAGAGTTTCTTTGTCAATAGAACGCGTATCGCACTTGTAAACACACTTTGATTGACATTTAATCTTTGATTTGGATGATCTGTTTCTGAGAAGCGCTTTGAGGAGATATTCTTATCAACTTGCCTGGTGTGACAATAATTATCTAGCCGTGTGTTAAATCTTGACATGTCACTCGCAAGTCTGTTTTTTTGAGTACGAGGAAGGTTTCTGAAATATAAGTATCGATTTGCCAGGTGTGACTTTTATTTGTTCAAATCATGGACTGAATCACATCGAGTCACTTGCAAGTTCGACACTTAAATTTCAGGAGTTTTATTTTTCCGCTGCATTTTTATTTTGCGCCCATTCACCCCCCCTCTGGTCGCTAGTTTTGGTCCTACATCCTTCACCTCCCTCCGGCGACCATCTTCAATCTTCTGTTGATAATCACTCATCATCTGGGAGCCATGAGGCTCACAGTCTTCACCATGGCTCCTCCCTTGATGAGTGCGTTGTCAGGATGTGTTGGAGTAGCGAGACGATCCAACACTCACGCGTTGATGTGGTTAGAAAGCCGATCAACGTGGTCAGGAGTTGTGGTCGAGGAGTCAAGCAACGTTGTTGGGAGTTCAGCGATCCGATCGAGAGTCCTTGACCAATCTCTTGCGAGCTGATGACAACGCCGATCCGATCAGCCATGCCGATGCTGACGAGCGAAGCAATGTAGCGACGCCTCTACTAGAATCCACGCATCTAGGGGTGAAACGCCAATCCGAAGTGTACTAGCACTCGGGCGATTAGCGAGGTGGTCAGGCTTGGAAGAGGTGATAGTGACTAGGGTTTCATGGTGGCTAACCGATTAGCATGCACCAAAAAGGCAAACCCTGCATGAGCCCCTCGCCCTCATATTTGTATATGTCCTAGCTTGGGCTCTTCTGGGCACAACTAGGACTCTATTTCGATCCCTATCCAATCTACTCAGATCTCTATCCAAGCTGAGCCCAATTCAAATCCTATTTAAATGCAGTGTTCTAACCCATTAAGTGTGTGACCCTGTAGGTTCACGTATAGCTTGGTTAATGTATGGAAAACTCCCTTCTAGTACTCCATCAATAGTAGCATATTAACCCAAGTATACATAAAGATCGTATCGGCTTAACCTTGTAATATTCCATATGTACAAATCTCTTTGCCTCATCGATATTGATCGAGCACAAGGTGAGACTTGTGTCATCCTATTAATAGCTCAATCTCTCTGTCGATCTCCATGCTAGATTATAACCTATGATTAACTCCTTAATCATGTCAGCATGATCATGCACATCCATAATCCATTACATCGAGAGGCCCAGATATATATCTCCCATGAGGAGGGGCAAATTCCATCTTAATCACTCACATCCCACTATATGTTTCATAGCATACCCGAAGACTACTTTTATAACTACTCAGTTATGGAGTAGTGTGTGGTAGACTCAAAGTAAGTTACTATGTATGTTGAGAACCATGATGATCTCATGTCTACGAACTTTACATAAACACTACTAAAACCTACTGATGACACATCAAATCTCAATAGTGTCTCATAGTGGGTCTATCCAACATATATTCTCTAACATACGTCCATGTTATTGATTTGGTATCTGCATAGCCATGATCCATGAGACATGATCATCAATCAATGCACATGCCAATCTCTATCATATATGTTCTCCATATGACTTACATCCATTTAGGGATCATTTAGAAATAGTAACATTACGAATCTCATGAATGAGTCACATTCTCATTGATCCATAATGATAGTTTCAATTTCAAGGAATAGAATAACCTTATTTCATAAACATAGTATGCCACGTACAACATCTCTATGTTGCCTCTAGTGCATAATGCTAACAGTATATTGGGACGAAATGAAGATTGGTCACTGTATCGGGTTGTCACTGGCGGATCCCTAGAAGGATGAGTTGTTTCTAGCCACCGCTTGCTACTTCTGTTCCGATGCCATTAATGCTGTCGTCTTTGGACACGGCCCGATTGGTCTAACCCTCCTTGATGTGGTGCTTACTTCTCTTGAAATTGTGACCAACGACCATAAGATGGACTATCAGGTTGAAACTTCTCATCGCCTGGAGACCAACAGCCCTGGTGGATGGACCAAATGTATCAAGCGTCACAACAAAAAGATTGGTCCTATCAGCCCATGGGAGCACGTCGCCTTCATAAACATGTGGTTGGAACATTTTGTGTTTTACAGCTCAACTTGTGGTCCGACAAAGAATATGCAGCATCTGGCTGAACAACTTGTGGATCATCATCTACTTCTGATAGGCCGTATGCTGCTTGGGTCAGTCTACCATTTGCTGCATCAGGTGGCTGAAAGACTGATATGTGGTCGGCTTGTTGGTGACATCAACGGCCCTTGGTGGTTTGTTTAGCTGTGGCTGAACCTATATAGTTCTAAGGCTGTAGAGGACACACCACTTTTCAGAGATGTTAGTTTTCCTGCAGATTGTCAGGAGGGTGAAGCACCTCAATCTTGCCAATGCATGTCTTTTGGTGAGGCATTGTCTATATTCCAGGGCAACAGCTTGAGACCAAAAGATGTGAGCCTCTGGTTCAAAGGTTTGTATTATGGATTATGGAGAGAAGCTCTCATCTGGTTCGCATATCTTGATGTGAATGACTTTGAGGAACCGAGCCATCATCGCTTATTGGCAATCAGTTCTGATGATACATCGACTGCCAATTAAATGGCCGCTATCTTTCCTGGCATTCTCCCTGTTGGCGTTTCCCGTGTCCGGACTCAGTCGTCATATGAATTTTATCATCCGACAGTGTACTCTCGACAGTTCGGTCTTGCCCAATTGCCGATGGACCTCTTCTTCGTCGGCAAAATCCGAGCCCGATGCAGTATCTAGAAAATGGAATGTCGTTTCATTATGCACATGGTATCCAACCTTCCTCTCGGTGATTTGAAGCAATGGAGTCCCTGTATCACCTGCTCCATATCCTTCGCCCTCTTCTGGAACATGTGGCAGCTCCACCTCTTTGAACGGGTGACAGGTGCGTACTGCTCTTGACCTTACCCCGACTACGTGGAACTGGACGGGGAGGTAACTATCTACTGAATCCTTTTTAACTTCCGTGACATTCATACTAACCCTGTTTCTTGCAGGATACTTTTGTCGTGGCACCGACACGGAGCAAAAGCGGCAAACCGATTCGATATGGCCCTCCATCAAGTGACCCCAACTTGGGATGTGATGCGAGGATGCCAACTACCTTTCAGAATGCTGCTCCATCATTGACCGCTCTGGTCCCAGAGAAGGGGTTAGAAGAATGATCGGCGCCGATGTCGACTCGTGATGCTGGCACGTCTCAAAAAAGGGCTGCCATCGTGCCTCCTTCTGAACCCTGGCAGAAAAAGATTGCTGCCTGCGTGCGGTCACCAGTTAGGAGTCCGACCAATGTGCCGACTGTTGATGCTCCGTCCGTCTATCCAGCCGTTAGAATTGCAACTAGTATTGTTAGTTCATAATTCTCCACCAATTCATTTGTTACTGAACTCCCATTGGTGGTGGTGACTCTTACCTTCATGGATTTGACAGGTAGCAGATGTTGAGCCATCCCTTGTCGGTGGTGCTGACATAAATGGATCGGCTTTGCTGGAGATGACTCAATTTGGTGTCTTCGCCGGCTGTCGGTGATGCCACCATATCGAATGGCCCGCCCACTTGTCAACCAGCAGTAGAGGCATCGGTCATTCCTTATTCTGTTCTTGTCAGTACTAATCTGCCGATTACCCCTGCCACCTGTCCAGAAGTCGGTTCAGAGGAGAATGAAGGGCCTTGGAATGGCGTGGTGGCAGCCGCGAGTGTTGTTGTCGCGGACGCAGAGGCGTCCGAGGACGTGGACCCCGAGCAAGTGGGCCAAGCAACCGATTTTGGTCTTTTTGAGCTGCCACCAGTTAGTTAGTTTTCTATCTTGTAGTATATACCTTTGCTCTATTTCTTGCGAAATCCCTTTCTTGCAGTTTATTGCCAGTCTATTTTCCTTTTGACATCGAGAAATATGTTGATCTGTCCCAACTTGCAAAGGCCACTACCCAACATGCTGGATCGGTCCCTGACAATGTTCTTGCCATTTTACTAGACATCTTGTGGTGACTCAACGATCTGATCGGTATTCTTATTAATGATTCGGGACCGATCAGGGCGCGCTTTAATGACTTGGTGAATTAGCTTCCTCTAGACTTGGTGATAGTTTTGACAGCGGCATCCTTTTTGGAGATTCATCGGCCTCGCTATTACCGGCTACAATAACAATCGCCCCAGCAGCAGAATATGCAAGCTGATCAGGTGGCCATACCGGCTGAAAAGGATGGGCTTGATGCTCTCAGTACTCAACCTGCCACCATGCAAGATTGGCTTGATCAGCTCCACGCTGAAGAAACTAGACTCCTTTCTCGTCTTCAGGTTATCCGTTCGGACATTTCTTCCATCTCGAAAGGACTCGAAGATCTGCCGGGCAAACATGAAACCTAGGAACAAAAGTTAGCGGCCACAGTCAGAGAAGCTTTCTGTCGACCAACAACTGAAGCCAATCCCTAGCAGCGATGAGGAAGATGCGAAAGAGATTGCTGATATCGACGGGGTTCGAGACCGAGCTGTCACCGCATTTATTGAATTTTTCGGTGTAATTGACGATGATGAAGCCCCATGAACTCTTTACTTGCTGTATTTGTCGTGAAACTCTTAATATTCCAGATGCCCATGACTTTTAACTCATAACACTTTATGATATCTTTGTGCTAAAGATGGTATGCTTGATCTTGATTATTCTCAAGGAGATGCTCTAGACATCGGCTTTTGCACTTATTGGCCTTATTTGACCGATTCGGTTTTGATCCATACGCTCAGATGATATTTCTTTAGGTATTTGCCATTGAGCGCCTTCATGAATTCTTCTCCTTCTAAAGTTTTTAGCACATAGGCATTGCTGGGCGCAACTCGGCTTATCCAATAGGGCCCCTCCCAATTAGGATATCATTTTCTGAACCAATTATCTTTAGACCCGATCGGTAGCACAAGTTTCTAAACCAAATCATTTTCTTCAAACGACTTGGCTGACACTTTCTTTTCATAATGTCTTGCCACCCTTGCCTTGTTCTCTTCCACCTTTTCAAGACTTGAAGCCGATTTTGGGCTAAATCTTCGAACTCATTTATCATTAACTTGTAATAATCATCGGTTGTTAACTCATTTTGTAACGCTAGCCGTCTGGAGCCGATGTTCGTTTCCCTTGAAAGGATGGCTTCATGCCCATATACTAGTTGATAGGGTGGCACCTAGGTTGATCTATGACATGCCATCCGATACGCCCATAACGCATTGGCTAACATAGTGTGCCACTTGGTTGTTCTACGATCTTGCGCTTGATTAATTTTATTAAACTTTTATTCGAAGCTTCAGCTTGTCCATTGGTTTGGGCATAATACAGCGATGAATTTAACAACTAAATCCCCACGTCGATGGCAAACTGCTAAAACTCTACTGACATAAAGATTGACCCCTAATCAGTTGTAATCATTTGTGCGATCCCAAATCTGAAGATAATGTGTTCTCTGACGAAATCTATGGCTTCGTGAGATGCACTTTCTCCAATGGAATTGCTTTTACCCATTTAGTGAAATAGTCTGTTGCTACTAATACAAACTTATGCCCTTTACTCTATGCTGGATCGATTTGGCTGGTCATATCGATTCCCCATCCTCAGAATGGCCATGGCTTCACAATCATGTTCATGGTTGATGCAGGTGCCTATTGTATATTTCTGAATTTTTGACAATCTTGGCAACCTTTATAATACTTGAAATAATCTTCGAGCATTGTTGGCCAGAAATAACCTGTCCACCGCAACAACCATTTAATTTTGTGAGCCGATTGATGGGTTCCACATATCCCTTCATACACTTCGCACATTACGACTTTAGCTTCTTCTAAATTCAAACACATTAGTAGCACCCTATCAATCATCCGATAATATAATTCTTCATCTAACAAGACAAACTTTAGAGCTTTGTACCGAAGTTTCCATGAAATATAATTTATAATTTTGGCTCTCCAGTCTTTTGTTAGCATTATGTCCTAGAGGAAATATGGAGATATTGTATGTGACATACTATGTTTATGAAATAAAGTTACTGTTCCTTGAAATTGAGAGATTATGTGTATGATCATTGATTTATGATGAACAAGTTGGTTTGATGTTGAGATGTGATGACCAAATTGGTTTTGATTAGTTTGAGTGGTCGAGCACTCTTGTTGGGCACTCAGCACTTAGCACTCGAGAAAAATCAGCCCTCGAGAGAATTTCAACACCCGAGAGATTTCAATACTTGGGATTTTGGATCACTCGGATTTTTGATGTTCGAGTCAGATCATGTGCTTTGAATTATTTATTCAATAAATACACTTTGTTTATGATTGAATGGACTGATTGAGTCAAGTTAGAAAGAACTTATGCTCGGGAAAGGGTTCTTGGTTTGTTCATGTGCAGGCATTGCTTGAGGACGAGTCATGGTCAATGACGGGATCAGAACTAGGCTCGGGGAGGAGCTGAGGTTCAGAATGGTCGAGGATGTCTTGTGGGATGCTTGAGCTAGAGGATGCTGTATGTGAAAATAAGGTTTCCATATGGCATACACGGGGATGTGTGCGAATATGGAAAGAGAGGCTTCCATATGACGTACGTAGGATGTGTGCGAATATGGGAAGAGAGGAAAATTCAGAAGGAGTTAAAATTTGAAGGATTCGTAAGAGATATGGATTCCTAGTTAGATTAGGATTCCAAAAGTTGTTATTTTTGTGGTTCATGGTGGTAGCCACGATAGGATTATAAATAGACTAGAGGGGAGAGCAGAACGTGTATTGACGAAGAAGAGAAAAATTAGGGTTTAGCCTTTTGCTCTCCATCTTAGGCTTTGTTTGTGATTTAGTAACGGGTGCTTTCGATGCACCTTGTAAACACTGTTATGCTGAGTCCTCAAGAAAGCCCTCAGGAAATTCGAGAACTCCTCGAAAAATTTCCGATGTCCTCAGGAATTTCAGTCTGGTTGAGAATTAGTTTTCTGATTTTGTTTTTGGGTTATTTTGGGGTACTGCAACCATTCACCCCCTCTGGTTGCCGTGGTTAGTGTATTTCAATCTTACAATTAGTATCAGAGCCTAGTTTCTGTTTTGTTTTGATCTTAACCGATCAAAATAATCACCATGGATAAGATTTGTGTAGGTGTATGGGGAAGTTTGTGATCGCGATTCAATAGTTGCCTCACAACAGTAAGAGACAGAGATTTTTAGATAGGTTCGGGCCTCCCTGAGGATAATAGCCCTAGTCCTGTGTGTAGGAATATGAGCAAAAGAACCTGAAAAAGGATCTTATGCGAGTGCGCGTATGTCTAAAGACGTCCTTGTAAGAGGTACCCCCAGCCCCTTTATATACTACAAAGATCGGGGGGTTTCCATTTAGGCCTTAACAGCCTCATTAATCCCCTCTACTACGGTTTAAATTACCTGGGATCGTGGGCTAATAAATACGGCATTATTCGCTACATTGATTTGACTGTTACGCCCTGCAGTTTATTGCCATTGATGAGGTGGACCGACTGTTGAACGGATCTCCCGAGTCCTAGTGGTCGGGCATCCTCCCAAGTCCTGGCGGTTAGGTGTCTTCCCTAGCCCTGGCAGTCGAGCGTCTTCCCGAGCCCTGGCGGTCGGGAACCCTCCCTTTGACTGACTGCATTAAGGATGCGTATTGGTCCGACCCCTTCCAGGTCGTATTTAATGCTCTGTCTTCCTAACCCTGTCTTCTATCTGATCAACATGAATGCACTCGAAGAGTACCCCAGGGTCATATCCCTGATAGGAGCCCCCGAGCTCTTTGCGTTAGAAAGGTGATAATCCTCAGGATGGAGTCGAGAAGCTGTAAGGAGCGCTAATCTGTGATGAATTTTTCTTTATCAATTGGGCAGGTGCACCGGTCTGGTGCACCTACCGGGTGTAGCTCCCAAGCTTGAATATTTGTTTGGAAAAACAAGCTTCAGGGTCTAAAATCTTCTTCAGCTGTTTATCGAGGCAAGAGGAATTTGAGCCCTTGAGCGTTTTGGCGATCGGGCGCTCATTGGAGTCGAGAGATATTTTAAATCTCTGGTGTTTTGGCGAGAAGGTATTCGTCGGAGTCGATTGGGATGATGGAGTATGTGGGCTCCTCGTGCGATTTAGCTATCAAGGCGTCAGTCGAAGTAGATATAAGCTGGGGAGTAAGTGGGCCCCACGGCGATTTGGTGAACAAGGCGTCGATTGGAGTAGTATGAGGCAAAGGAGTATGTGGGCCCCGCAGCGATTTGGTGAAAATGCATCAGTTGCAGTGGATTGGCAACTGCCGGCGTACGTGGGGCCCACGGCGATTTTGGCAAAAAAGGCATCAGACTGGTGGCTGCTAGAGTAATTGCATTCGTGGGGTCCACAACAGTTTTCACAAAGAGGCGCCAGGTGGAGAGAATTGGCGTCTGTCAGACTCGACTGTCGTGAAAAGACGCACGAGTTCCTAGGCGTTTCGATAAGCGGATGTCAGTTGGAGTAGTGGGCATCGCTTCGGCTTCCTTGTGCAATCATCAGATTCGCATTGGGTGGCCAGATCGAGTCATCGAGGCATGTTGACCGGCAGGATAATGACACAGTTTTTGCTTTCCAAACTTAGCTTGAAGCGATTGCGGTGGAGTGGGGCCCGAACCGTTGCGCGATCGGCTATAAAGTGCCCTTTCTGCGCTCCGTCTGTCGCACGCTTTCGCTCTTCACTGTTCATCTTCCTCCTTGCACCCAGCTCTTTCCCGCTGGCACTCACCGTCCCGGCCGCCATTGCATTGCGTGGTGTGCTTCTGCAAAGCTCGCCGCCTTTTCAATCTGAAACCTCTTGCTCCGCCGTGCACTATCCTGATGGCGACCACTGACTCCAGCGCCGGTGTCGACCGTTCGAAGGAGTTTGTGAAGTCCAACACTTTAGAGCGGCGGCTTCAGCTTCTAGAGAAGGCCAGAGTTCTCCCGGCGAGGGCGCTGTCCTTGTGGCGTCCAGCGATAGGAGAAAGTTTTCAGACTCTGAACAACAACGAGTTGGTGGTGTTTGAGTCCTTTCTTCACCACGGGCTCGGCTTGCCGGCCTATCCTTTCCTTCGGGAGCTCCTTCACCACTACGACATTTCTCTTTGTAACTTAACCCCCAACTCCATTCTCCACATTTCTCTCTTCAACCATCTCTGTGAAGCCTATCTTGACATCGATCCCCACTTCAATCTGTTTTGCTATTTCTTCTCTCTGCGAGATCTTAAGAAGAGGGTCATCGGTGGGACTGGAATCCAGCTCCGTGATGGCAAAGTGGCTGAGTATATCACCATCCCCCTCTCGACGTCCAATAAGGGCTGGCACTCTTAGTGGTTCTACGTCGGGAACCCTGAGCCGGCCCTTTCTCTAGAGACCGACTGCGTGCCGACCCTAGCCCTGACCTGGTCGGACCACTACGGGTCAGAGGACCAAAGTCAGGTGAACAAGTTTTTCCGAGGGATTGGCAAGCTTCGAAAGCAGAAGTTGTCTGGGTCCACGTGGTCCTTAACTTCGTGCTCTACCGTGTTTAACCTTGTAAGAACCAAGCTTCTGCTTCGGTGAGGCCTTGTTATTGTCTTGTCTTTTTGTTTTTGTGCTGATGCTTAATAATATCACCTGCCAGTTGCTCACTGAGTCCTCATTGCAGGGGCGAGAACCATACTGCTCTCTAGCTCCTTTGCCCGAGCAGCCCTGTGGGGTTAGGTAGAAAGACATCGATCGGCCGATCGGGCCGATCGGAATAAAGAAGAGGAACAATAAAGATGTTTGTCCTCCTGCGGTGAAGAAGCCGCACACGGCGGTGTCATCGCAGGAGAAACCCAAGGTGCCATCGTCGTTTCCTGTAGAGGCCGGTGCCGACTCAAAGATGTCCGAGGCGGGGCCAGCCGTGGGGTAGCCGTGGGGGCGTCGTCTTCGTCATCGCCCTTACTCCCACCTCCGCCTCCTCCTCCTCCTCCATTGGGAGGCCCATCTAGGAAATATCCCTGGGTGAAGAGGAGCGCATTCCGAAAGTCCACCTGGTAAGTTTATTTTTGACAAATTTAATAAACGTCATGTATGCTATGAGTTTAACTTTTGCTTGTTTGTCAGTGCGCCGGCACCATTGCCCGATGACGGCGACGTTACAAGCCAGTGGTGGGGATGACATGGTGAAGGCTGCACCGGTCGGTGGGGCGGCTGCAGTGACGGGGGTGGTGGCCACTGACGTAGTGGTCTTCACTGCCGCTGCTGGGCTAACTACAGCTGCTCAAGCCCCCGAGGCCTAACGGTGGAGGCCTCGACCACAGGGGGGCCGACCGCAGCCGTGCCAAGTAGCGATGCCCCAATCGACGCCGGAGCCATGCCGACCATGGCTGGTCCAACCGGTGACATGGCGATGGGGGAGCACCCGACTGCTGACCCCCGAGTGGAGGAGCAGCCGAGTGCCAACCCCGCCGTGGGGGAGGCAGAAATTTTGGTGTCGCCAGCAGCAGAGGCTACTAGGTCGGGAGGTGGACCGGCCCCGTTGCCGATGAAGTGCAGTGGGAGGTGGCAGAGTGCTATGACGCACTAAGCCGTCTCGGCCGTGCGACCAGCGTAAGTCATGCTTACATGAATTTTTGTTTTAAATCCTTCACATGTAGCTGACCTTGTACTTATTGCAGCGTGTGCTTAACCGTCTAGTTGGGTACCCCATTCACAACCTAGACTTGGGAGATCTCAATGCCCAGGTTCAGCGACTGACGGAGCAGCTGGCGAGGAGGGAGGCCGCCTGGAGGATGGCGGAGAGGGATAATGAAATCCTTCCCGCCCAGTTGGACATCCAGTCCTCTGGTAAGCATTTAGCCACTTCAAAAATTATTGGTGATGTTTGTTGTATCTATCTAAACATTATGATGAATAGACTGGGTGACCTTAGAGGCGCAGCTAGAGACAGCTACTGCCATGGCAGAGCGCTCGGTCACTTTGGCGTAGTTGGCCGTGGTTTAGCGTGATGAAGCCAAGGAAAGGGTGGGGAAAGCTGAGGCCGAGGCTGCAGCGCTGGAGAAGAAGATTGCCGCGGCCGAGGCCACCGCCACAGTCACACAGAAGAAGGCCGATGAAGAAGTTGGTAAGTATAAAAGTACGGTCGTCCAATATTATCCTCAATAAGTTTCAATTGAAATATTATCTGACGCTTGTGTTGATATTTTGCAGAACTGCATCGGCGGGAGAACGCTCAGTTCGCCGACCTAGAGTTGCATTTGAGCAGCACTCAAGCACAGCTCAACCACTGCTGAGTGGGGGCTGAGGTACTCGTCAAGATGATTGACGGTGAACCTGCCAATGCCAAGTGAACAATAGAACATTTTTTGGAGTGGCTCTAGGGGTCGGTGGCACGTCTGCGGGACCAAGCCCAGGACTTCATGCGATCGGCAGCCACACACGTGCTCGAGATAGTCCAAGCGCTATACCCGACTGCTCGGATGGATCACATCCAGGCGGGGTGACCCACGAACGTAGATGAGTCCAACATAGAGTGAATCTATATGGAGGTGGAGGATACGGTGGCCGTTCTTGTCCAAGATTTAGAACCGTATCCTGAAGAACCTACCGAATAGAGTAGACATGTAGAGAGGAACACAATGTATATATAGTTTAATTTTCAATGAAATGAAATTTTGGAGTTTAAATTATTCTATGTCCGACCACCGTTATTTGATTTCCATGTGATTGGTATAGCTGTATTCGCAGCGTAGGGAAACTAAGCCGTGTGCACGCGTATTGAACATTTAGCTTCACAAGTAGTCGGAAATAACAAAATAAGGAGGTCAGGCAAACTGCATGGCGAACGGCGAGCCCCGAGTGGGCAACAAATCTCAACAATAACTCATCAAAGCTAGAGCGGGTCATAGACTTTGGGTTAGAGTGATGAGAAGGTAAGCACTCAGGGTCGGGCGAGTGAAAAGAAAAAAAATGATAGTAAAGAAAAGATTGAAAGAACATCTTTATTAACCCATGATAAGAATACGCAGCATGTAACATCATGGGTAAAAGCAGCGAAGATGCTCGATATTCTAGGAGTTAGGGATACGTTGGCCGTCTTCGCGCATCAGTCGATAAGAGCTTGGTCGGGTTACTTCTGCTATAATGAATAGACCCTCCCATGGAGCAGAGAGCTTGTGAATACCGACTGCAGACTGTACTTGACGCAGGACCAGGTCACCAACTTGAAACGACCGACCATGTATGTTGTGGTCGTGATATCGGCATAGAACTTGCTGGTACCGATCAGACTGAATGGCTGCAACCAAGCGAGCTTCTTTAAGACTGTCGATGTCCTCTTCTCTTGTTCGTTCGGCGGCACCCTCATCATACTGCTGGATCCTTGGTGACTCATGAAGCATATCTACCGGCAAAATGGTGTCCGACCCATATACTAGAAAACACGGAGTCCGACCAGTGGCTCGACTAGGCTGAGTGCGAAGTCCCCAAAGAACTACTGGCAATTCCTTCATCCACCGACTGCCATATTTGTTGAGTGGGTCAAAGACTCTGGCTTTTAAACCTTAGATATCATGCCGTTAGCTCATTCGCATTGACCATTTGCCCTTGGATGTGCCACAGATGCATATTTGACTTGAATACACCGGTCTTCACAGAATTCCCAAAAATCATTATCGGTGAACTGAGTGCCAATATCAGTAATAATCTGGTTAGGAACACCATACCGATAGCATATACCTTGGATGAACTCTGCGGCTTTCTTGGCTGTGCTGGTTCGGAGTGGAATAACTTCGATCCACTTTGTGAACTTGTCAATTGCGATGAATAGGCGATCATATCGCTGGGGGGCCTTCTGGAATCGGCCAACCATATCAAGCCCCCAGCATGCAAACGGCTATGAAAGGGGATTGGTTTGGAGAGGTTGAGCAGGGAGATGGTGTTGTTTGGCAAAAAATTGACATCCTTGGTAGCTCCTGACTAGTAGCTTGGCATCTTTATTGGCAGTCGGTCAATAAAAGCCTGATCGGAAGGCCTTGTCGACCAGTGTTGAGGAGCCATGGTGTATACCATGGGGATGATGAGTGATTGTCAACGGGGAAAGAAGAGAGATGAGAAGAAGAGACGAGATGAAGAGACTTGACCGTGACGGAGTTCGCGTGTGACTCAGGTACACGGATGGACGCTGGTCGGACAGAGGGGTCGCGAGGGCGTGCCAGTCCAATCCGGGTGCACGGAGCTGAAGCGGCAAGTGAGAAAAAGGGATCCGTCGTGGTGTCGACCGGTGCGACTCAGGTACACGGACGACCGACCGCCGGACTGAAGAGTCGCGGGGTCGGACCGGTCCAATCTGGGTGCTCGGTGCAGAGGCGACGGACGCTTTGACGGCTTCGGCTCAAAACCGTCAAACCTACCGGAAAAGCAAAAGTCTACCGTCTAAGTTAGCGGTGTCGTGACGGCCAAGTTGATCA
>KE372917.1:69496-89087 GCA_000418225.1 Zizania latifolia
AATAGAACGCTTGTTGCACTCATCTACACTTTAGTCATCATCTTCCTCTTTTGGACAACTTGATTTTGAGAGTTTTTGAAGGTTTTTCGTGCTGTTCCAGGCAAACCGGAACTTCCGGTTTGCCACCGGAACTTCCGTTTTGAACCTTTTGTATCGCGTTCTGGATCAGTCGGAACTTCCGGCTCCGACCGGAACTTCCGGTACATCGGAACTTCCGACACCGTCCGGAACTTCCGATTTGAGCTCTCTGTCTGGTGTTCTGGATCAGTCGGAACTTCCGGCTCTGACAGGAACTTCCGGTACATCGGAACTTCCGGCTCCAAATCAGAACTTCCGATTTGGACCTTCTGTCCAGAATTTTATTTTTCGCTGATTTTCTATTTTGCACCCATTCACCCCCCTCTGATTGCTAGATTCGGTCCTACAAGTGTCCGAGAGCCACCATGATTTCCACACAAGCCCGAGTGCACTTTCTTTTATTATATCCGACCCTTGGGATCGAGTGACACACTTCATGAGAACTCAGGTTGAGGCGGTCCTCCTGTATAATTCTGTCCCTACAACAACATATTGCTTGCTCCTTCAGGTGAGGCGGATAGCCAGGTCCTTGTCTTTAGGAGCTTTGGTGGTGAGGATGAAGTCTGAAGGGTTGGCGCCAGTCTTCAGCATCTTTGGTGATAACCAAGACAGAAGGCATTTCCTTGGTGTCCAAGGGTTGCTCTTCTTCAGCTTGAACAGACGGTTTATGGAGTTCTTGGAGAAAACACCACTTGGCACCAGCACTCGGGTAGATCCCAACTTAGTGAGGAGGTCGACGGCTGAGTTCTCATCCTAGGGGACGTGATGGAACTCGAGGCCATAGAATTTGCCTTCTAACTTGTGAACCTCTGTGCAATATGCATCCATTTTATCGCTGGTGCAGGACCAGTCTTTGTTGACTTGGCTAATGACCAATTTGGAATCTCCATATACCATCAAGCGTTTAACTCCAAGGGAGATAGCAATCCGCAAGCCGTTGATGAGTGCTTCATACTCGGCTACATTGTTGGATGCTATAAACAGAAGTTAAAGAGCGTACTTCTGGCGTTCACCTTGGGGGGAGATCAGAAGTACTCTAGCACCTGCTCCATCGATGCAGAGGGAGCCATCAAAACACATGACCCAATGCTCCCGGGTCTCGACGGTCGGCGAGATTTGAACCTCTGTCCACTCGGCGATGAAGTCAGAGAGAACTTGAGACTTAATTGCCATCCGGGGCTTGAAGTCGAGGGTATATTCACCAAACTCAATGGCCCACTTGACAATTTGACTAGTAGCGTCCCGATTGTGGAGAATGTCACTGAGTGGAAATTCCGTAATAACGTCCACCGAGTGCGCCTGAAAATAATGCTTAAGCTTCCGAGCGGTGATCAGCACGACATAAAGGAGCTTCTAAATCTGAGGGTATTGGACTTTTGATGGTCCGAGTACTTCAGATATAAAATACATCGGTCGTTGAACAGGGTAGGCGTGGCCCTCCTCTAGGCGCTCGGCGATCATGGCGGTACTAACCACACGTGTCGTGGTTGAGATGTAGAGGAGCAAAGTTGCTCCAGGGGTCGGCGCAACCAGAACAGGCGGCGTGGTGAGAAATTTTTTGAGGTCGGGGAACGCTTGGTCGGCTTCTGGAGTCCAATTAAAATTGTCCTCTTTTTTCAATAATTTGAAGAATGGCATTCCCAGCTCACTGAGTCAGGAGAAGAAACACCCGAGTACCGTCATGCAGCCTATGAGGCGTTGAATATTCTTCATGCTGATCGGCTTGGCCATGTTGATGATCACCGAAATCTTCTCTGGATTGGCTTCAATTCTCCGACTGCTGACAATAAACCAAGCAGTTTCCCAGTCAACACCCCGTAATACGCATTTGTCCCGGTTTAGCCTCCATCGGAATTTGCGGGGATTGTCTACAGTCTCTTGAAGGTCGAGAATTAAATCTTCCGGATCCCTTGACTTGATGATGACATCATCCACATTGGCTTCCATGTTGTGTCTAATCTGGTCGGCGAGACAACGTTGTATGGCGCATTGATATATAGCCCTAGCATTCTTGAGCCCAAAGGGCATTGATGTATAACAATTGGCACCGAATGGAGTGATGAACGATGTCTTCTCTTGATCTTCTTTCTTAAGGCTGATTTGATGATAGCCTGAATAGCAATCCAGGAAGCAAAGAAGGGAACAACCGGCTATGGAGTCAACCACTTGATCAATGCACGGCAGCGGGAAAGGATCTTTTGGACATCACTTATTGAGATCAGTGTAGTCAATGCACATTCTCCATTTCCCATTTTTCTTTTTTACAAGGACTAGGTTTGCTACCTAGTCGGGATGATACATCTCTTTAATAAACCCGGCTGCTAGCAGTGGGTGACTTCCTCCTTGATGTCCTCTTTACGCTCCTAGGTGAATCGATGCATTTTTTGCTTGACTAGCTTGGTGGACGGGAAGACATAAAGTTCGTGCTCGATCAGCTCCCTTGGTATGCCCGGCATGTTGGAGGAACACCAGGCGAATGTGTCGATGTTGGCGTGGAGGAAACTGATTAGCGCGTTTTCCTATTTAGTATCTAGCGCTCTCCCGATAAGCACCGTCTTGGAGGGGTCGGCGTTTGAGAGCTAAATACTCTTGTACTCAGCTGGCGATGGCGACATGCCCGATGTCGATGGCGCAACGGTTGGGATGTCGAGGTCAGCAGTCAGCGTGGTCATGGCCGCTTGTACGGTCTCTTCCATCCAGATGGAAATATCCACCGCTTCTCCCAAGGCGAGGCTCTCCTGCTCACAGGTGTGGGAGGTGGCGGCATCTCCCTTAATAGAAAAAGCCTTCGCTGGTCCTGGAACTTTGAGGACCAGGTAAGTATAGTGAGGCAATGCCATGAACTTGGCGAGGGAGGGCCTACCAAGCACGGTGTGATAGGCATTCTTGAAGTCAGCGATGTAGAATTTGACGTGCTCGGTCATGAAATTGTCCCGAGTGCCGAACATCACCGGCAGAGTAAGAGTGCCAAGTGGAATGGAGGCCTTCCCCGGGACAATCCCGTAAAAAAGCGTGTCCATCTTCTAAAGCGTCGACTCATTGATGCTGAGTGTGGAAAGAGTTCCCTTGAACAGGACATCAAGGCCGCTGCCACCATCAATTATCACCGTCTTGAGGCGCACCTTCAGGATCACTTGGTCGACCACTAGTGGGAATTGACCCGGCTTGGGGATGTCCGTCCACTGGTTGTCTCGGCTAAAGGTAATCAGGATTTCTGACCACCGCAAGCGTTTGATTGCCCTGTCACTAATGGTGTTAACGCGACGGGCAAGCTGCTTTTTCTAGCGCTTAGACTCTACCACAACCGCTCCGCTAAAGATCATGGAGACTGTCCGAGTGGGCTCCTAGAAGTCATTTTTGGCCGAGGGGTCGGCATCCTTGTCCTCCCGGTGAGTCTTCTTTTTATCTTCCCGACGACGCTTGTCTTGCCAGAGATTTTCTTCCGCCTCTTTGACCATTTGGTTCTACAGTTGGTAGCATCGGCGAGTGGTGTGGTTGCTATTGGGATAGAAAATGTAGGGCTTGTCCAACATCTCCTACATCACCGAGTTCCCCCATCCTCGGGATCGGGGTTTCTCCTCGACAACCATGATGCGCTCAGATTTCCTCTTTCGATCTTTTGATCGAGACAACTCTGGTTTGTCGTGGTCGTCACGCCGTGGCGATCGGCGATGGTTCTCCGAGCGCTTCTTATCTTTGTGGGACTCCCGAGTGGTTGGGTGCATCTGCTTCCGCTCGGTGTCCTCGGTGTTGGCGAATTGCTCGGTGGTGGTGATCATCTCGCCTGGCGTCGCTGGCTCATTCATCACCAGGTGGCGAAATAACTCCGATGGCTTTCTGAGTCCATCCTGAAATATAGACATAATGCCAGCATCGGACGGTGTTCTATTGTTCGAAAAAGCGACGAATATAATCTCAGAGGGACTCATCGCTCTTCTGGCGTATCTGGCGTAGGTCGTGCCATGAGACCGGCCTTTGCCAGGTGCCTTGATAGTTGGCGATGAAGACATCGCACAGCTGATCCTAGGAGTTGATGGAGTTCTCTTGGAGCCCTACCAGCCAGCTGATGGCGGCTGTTGAGAGCATGATAGGGAGGTAGTTTTCCATGACGTCATAGTCCTCACCCGTTGCTCGGATAGCCGTGTAATACAACCGCAGCCATTGGGAGGGATCAGCCTTGCCGTCATAGGTTTCGATCCTCGATGGGCGAAAGCCTCTTGGCCATACCACTCGGCGAAGTCACTCGGTGATGGTTGGGAAGCCGTTGTGGCGAGAGTCGATGTCCTCACGTCGGCTAACTCCTGGTGTCCCGTGGCTCTGATCAAAGCGCTCCCAGCGATGGAGCTCGCTGCTCTCTCACCTTCTATGGTGGCGAGAGATGATGTTGCACGCATCACGCGCCTGGTCGATGATTTCACGGGTATCACCCGAGAAAGAGCTCCCCTGGCGATCGCTCGGTCGGGAGCATCACGACCGGCCAGACAGTCAGGGAGTAGCGTTACGGTCAGATGATCACAACCATAGAGACGGCGCCGCCTCGGCGAGTTGGGCGGCAGTAGCTTGTGTCATTGCCCGAGCCCTCTGAACCTCATGTGTATCCGGGAGGGCAGAGAGTGCCCTCTCGATAGCGACTAGGTTCACCGTGAAATACGATATACGGCGTGACCTTTAAAGTCCACTGTATAGGCTTCTTACGTGTCATGCCATGAGGTTCCGGTAGCTTGAGCTCTCCCTCAACGAAGTGAGCGGGTGGCATTGCGCCTCTGACGCTCCCGCCAGTGATTGTTAGACTCTATGAAGTTGGTGGTGTGCTCATCGTCAGAGACGATGGCCATCGTCATCATGATAGCCTTCGTAGGAGGAAGCATCGAGGTGACTATCATGCCCTACCTCCCGGTCTGCATAGAGGTGACCTCGGTGAATTGGCGCCGCTGGACCGTGCGTCCACCTGAATTGGCAAAGATGACGAAGTCAGCGGGGGAGTCATTGGAGACGGGTTGACGCATAGTCGATGGACCTGCACAGTTCGGTGCTAAAGCCACTTTGGTATGGTGCCACGCCATGCTCCTAGCGGCAAGGCGCATAGGGAGTGTGCGTGAAGTCCTCGCTTGGTCGACAGAGGCGTTGGAAAGGATAAGTTGGCGCATGGAATCGCCAACAAATATGAGGCTCCCGAGGGTGATGACAGCACCGACAGGAACCTTGGTGTTTACCTTACAAACAATGGCCATTGAATCCGATAGAAAGAGAATTACACAAAATCTTCCTCTACCTGGCGCGCCAACTGTCATTGCGTAAGAACAACAGTATCCTATTGGGTTACCCACGAATAAGATTTGTGTAGGTGTATGGGGAAGTTTGTGATCACGATTCAATGGTTGTCTCACAACAGTAAGAGACAGAGATTTTTAGATAGATTCATGCCTCCTTGAGGATAATAACCCTAGTCCTGTGTGTTAAAATATGAGCAAAAGAACATGAAAAAGGATCTTATGCGAGTGCACGTATGTCTAAAGACGTCCCTATAAGAGGTACCCCTAGCCCTTTTATATACTGTAGAGATCGAGGGGTTACCACTTAGGCCTTAACAGCCCCATTAATCCCCTTTACTACGGTTTAAATCACCTGGGATCGTGGGTTAATAAATACAGCGTTATTCGCTACATTAATTTGACTGTTACGCCCTAGAGTTTATTGTCATTGATGAGGTGGATCGACTATTGAACAGATCTCCCGAGTCCTGGTGATCGAGAGTTCTCTCGAGTCCTACCGGTCGGGTGTCTTCCCGAGCCCTAGCGGTCGGGAACCCTCCCTTTGACTGGCTGCATTCGGGATGCGTGTTGGTCCGACCCCTTTCAGGTCGTATTTAATGCTCTGTCTTTCCGGCCCTATCTTTTGTCTGATCAACATGAATGCACTCGGAGAGTACCCCAGGGTCATATTCCCGACAAGAGGTTTTCAATTAAGCCTTATATTTTTGATGGAATTGATTTCCAGTTTTAAAAAACAAAATAGAGGTTTATATCATGTCACTGGGTTTTAACATATGGGAAAAGGTTTCTAAACCAAATGAGCCACCAACTGATAATCAAGTTAATGACCCAAATAAATCAAGTTAATGACACAAATAAGCTTGGTTTTGAAGCAAATTGCAAAGCTCAAAACTTGATTATCAATGGTGTTGGGCGTTCTGATTTTGATCATATTTCTCATTTTTCTTTTGTGCATGAGATTCAGGGAGAGGATGAAAGCATCTTTCTTGAAGAAAGTGATGATGATGACGTCGATGTGGCTGGCGGTCAGACCAACGCCTGGGTCGGGTCTGACCAGCATCTCGAGGAAGTGGGGAGCAAAATCGACCATAAGGAGATGAAGTCTCGACAACTTCAAATGTTCCTCGAGAGATCACTTCGCCCCTCGAAGATGTTGTACAAGATACTTCTCAAGATGTTTCTGCTCCTTTGCACATTGAATGTCAACACCCTCCTGAACAAATAATTTGTAATCTCTATGAGCATGTCACTCGTTGCAGGTTTGCTTCTCCTGACTCTCATACTCATTTAGCTTTTATTGCTTCTTGTAAACTCAAAGATATTTTTCATGCTCTAACTGATGAATCATGGATCAATGCTATGCATAAAGAATTTAAAAACTTTAAACGCAATAAAGTCTAAAATTTGGTTGAACCTCCTGAAGGACATACCATTATTGGAACTAGATGGGTTTTTTGAAATAAACAGAATGAGGATGTTTTAATTGTTAGAAACAAAGATAGGCTTCTTACTCAAGGATTTACTCAGGTGAAAGGTTTGGGTTTTGATGAAACTTTTACTCCTATTGCTAGAATTAAAGCCATTACACTCCTTTTAGCCTTTGCTGCATCTAAAGGTTTTAGATTGTTTTAAATGGATGTTAAAAGTGCTTTTCTTAATGGTTTAATTAATGAGGTAGTTTATGTTACGTAACCACATGGTTTTGAAAATCCAAAGTTACCAAATCATGTTTTCAAGCTGTCTAAAGCTTTATATGGTTTAAAATAAGCTCCTCGAGCATGGTATGATAGGTTAAAATCCTTTTTGCTCAAAAATAGTTTTGTTATGGAAAAAGTGGATAAAACTTTGTTTATTTTCAAGCAAGGAAATGATCAACTTTTTGTACAAATTTATGTGGATGATATTTTCTTTGGTTGTTCATCTCACTCTTTGATATCCAAGTTTTCTGAGACTATGTGCAGAGAGTTTGAGATGAGTATGATGGGTGAGTTGATGTACTTTTTGGGACTACAAATCAAGCAAACAAAAGAAGGCACTTTTGTTCATTAGAGTAAGTACACCAAGGATCTTCTTCGGGGTTTTGACATAGAAAATTGCAAGCCGATTTCTACATCGATGGGTGCTGCTTTTACTTTTGATCCTGATGAGGATGGTGAGCCTGTTGATCAGAAAGAATATCGCTGTATGATCGGCTCACTTTTGTATCTCACTGCATCAAGGCCAGACATTTAATTTTCTGGTTGTTTGTGAGCTCAATTGTAAGCTTCTCCTCATGCTTCACATCGTCAAGCTGTCAAGCGTATACTCAGATATCTCAAGTTTACTCAAGAATTTGGCATATGGTACTCTACTTCCTCAAGTGTTAGTTTAAGAGTTTTTTATGATGCTAATTTTAGAGGTTGTAGAATTGATAGAAAAAGAACTAGTGGTACATGTCATTTCTTGGGGAAATCACTTGTTACTTGGTCATCTAGAAAATAATCTTCTGTTGCACAATCCACTGCTAAAGTTGAATATGTTGCTGCTGCTAGTTGGTGCTCACAAGTTCTTTGGCTTATTTCTACACTCAAGGATTATAAGATTTACTATGATCGTGTTCCACTTTTTTGTGATAACACAAGTGCTATAAATATTGCTAAGAACCTAGTGCAACATTCTAGAACAAAGCATATTGATATTCGATATCATTTTCTTAGAGATCATGTGGAGAAAGGTGATGTTGTGCTTCTTTTTGTTGACACTGAGTTGCAATTGGCAGATATTTTCACTAAACCTTTGGATTCTTCTCACTTTGCTTTTCTTCGAGGGGAGTTGGGCGTTGTTCATCCAATGGGTTTGTTTAGAGGGGAGTTTGCTTTTTCATCTGTATCATAATGCATTCATGCTTATTTTTGTGCACTGTTTTTATTAAAAATGAAAACAAAAAGAACAAAACATGGAGCTTTGATTTTTACGTTCAGTTAATCTCTGTGCTTGCTAGTAATATCTTTTTAAGTTGATGGATCACTAGTCCTGCTTTAATGTCTTTTAGTCTTTTTATGAGCCTATGACATAGTTTTTGAGGGATATGACACATGACACACAAAGATTCACGTGAAAGATAAAGAAATATGTTGTGCTGATCTGGTGGCTAGTTTGAGTTAAATATGCTTACATATGTTCTAGGTATGTTTACTTCACCCTTATAGTGCTCTCAATTGTAGTACTAGCAGTACAATAGCTTGTGCAATGTCAAAACAATAAAATCTAAATAAAAAAGGAAAGTGTGCAAAAGCACAGAGTGTTCTGCATTCATGAAAAAATGATTTGCCTAGGTCATCTCATGAGACTGCTTATCATTGCACTTTGATATGAACTTGGAGATGATCATAGATGACCAGATCATTAAAATGTGGACTGCTTATGTGTGCAAGAACCTCACAATAGGTTATGTGACCGAAGCTCAGGTGGCATCATCTGTCTCTGGATCAGTGGCCGTTGTGCTGAGGTAGGCACTTGTGAAAATTTCATACGGAAGTTACATATATCAAATCTAAAATTTTCAATGACTATGAATTGCACTTTAAGAGCATTAAGCATTATTTTGGTTTCTGGAAGCAGCTGAATTGTGTATGAGATGTTTCTCTTGAATTGGTCCAAGTGAAAGTCAACATTATAAATCATTGAAATCATTCAATCTTAATGTTGATTTGAATTTGAGAATCTTGGCTTAGTTTCATCTTGAGGCTTTTAGACTTAATTGTTAGCTGGTTGATCTATTTATTTCATTTGTGTTACAAACCTTGTCACATGGTTACTTTAGGTACACTTCAAAGCTCTCAAAATCAAGAAGAAATTTGTGTTCTTATGATAATTTCTCTCTTTTGCTTTACTTGATGAAATCATTGACAAAGGAGGAGAAATACTTAGGGGGGAAACTGGTTTTTGATCAATGTGTTCATTGAGTGGGAGATTGTGAGATGGTGTGTATGATCATTGATTTGTGATGAACAAATTGGTTTGATGTTGAGATGCGATGAATAAATTGGTTTTGATTGGTTTGAGTGGTCGAGCAGTTTGGTCGAGTTATCGAGCACTCATCACTTAGCACTCGAGAAAATTTAGCCCTCGAGAAAATTTCAGCACCCGAGAGAATTCAGCACTCAGGATTTTGGATCACTCAGATTTTTGATGTTCGAGTCGGATCATGTGCTTTAAATTGTTTATTCAATAAATACACTTTGTTTATTATTGAATGGACCGATTGAGTCAAGTTGGAAAGAACATGTGCTCAGGAAAGGGTTCTTAGTTTGTTCACGTGCAGGCATTGCTTGAGGGTGAGTCGTGGTCGATGACGACATCGAAACTAGGCTCGGGGATGAGCTGAGGTTCAGAACGGTCAAGGATGTCATGCGAGACGCTCAAGTTAGAGGATGTTGCACGTGAAGATAAGGTTTCCATATGGCATACTTGGGGATGTGTGCGAATATGGAAAGAGAGGCTTCCGTATGGCGTACGTAGGATGCGTGCGAATATGGAAAGAGAGGAAAATTCAGAAGAAGTTAAGATTTGAAGGATTTGTAAGAGATATGGATTCCTAGTTGGATTAGGATTCCAAAAGTTGTTATTTTCATGGTACATGGTGGCAGCCACGATGGGATTATAAATAGACTAGAGGGGAGAGCAGAACGTGTATCGAAGAGGAAGAGAAAAATACGGGTTTAGCCTTTTGCTCTCCATCTAGGGCTTTGTTAGTGATTTGGTGAGGGGTGCTTTGGATGCACCTGATAAACACTCTTATGCAATAAAGATTCATCTACAAGTATCAAGGAGTGTGGTATCACGTTCTTTCTTCTTAATGTTCATCGGTTTGCATTATTTTGGCTTATTCTGTGATTTTACTTTTACTTGTGATTTAATTTGAATTGATTCATCCAAAACCTTGCTAGGACATTAAGAAAGAGGTCTAAAAAGTTTCATTAGTTAATTCCTCATATTTTAAGAGTAATCAAGGTTTTTATTTTTGGATTGGATCTACTCTATTTTTACATTACAGCAACTTCTGAGGATCATAACTTTTGATTGGGAACTCGGATTTGAGTAAAACCACAAGGGAAAGTTTCGTATTGTGTTAAAATTTTAGATCAATCTGACTTATGGTTTTAAAGTTATGCTCATTTTACCGTACCTTGGTCAAGCTATTTTTAGCTCTCGGGAAGCTCTCGGAAAACTTGCTGAGTCCACGAGAAAGCCCTCGGAAAACTTGAGAACTCCTCGGGAAATTTCCCGAGTCCTCACGAATTTCAGTCTCGTGAGAGATTTTGCTGTTGGTTAGGAATTAGCTTTCTGATTTTGTTTTTGGGTTATTTTGAGGTACTGCAACCATTTACCCACCTCTGGTTGCCATGATTAGTGCATTTCGATCTTACAGAAATAGATTATCATTATGGATCAATAAATGCGTGATTTGTTCATGAAACTCATAATGTGACTATTTCTAAATGATCTCTAATCGGATATAAGTCACATATAGAACATATATGACTGAGATCAACATCTGTATCGATTGATGATCATGTCTCATGGATCATGGGTATGGAGATACCAACTCAATAACATGGACATATGTTGGATAGACCCACTATGAGACACTGTTAAGATTCCATGTGTCATCAGTTAGTCTCAGTAGTGTTTATGTAAAGTACTTAGACCTGAGATCATCATAGTTGCTAAATACATAGTAGCTTACTATGGAACTACCAAACGCTACTCTTATAACTAGATAGTTATAACAGTAGTCATCGGGTCTGCTATAAAATATGTATTTGTAATGTGAGTGATCAGGATGGAATTTGCCCCTCCTTACGGAAGAGATATCTCTGGGTCCCTCGATGTAATGGATTATGGAAGTACATGGCCATGCTGAAGTGATTAAAGAGTTAATCACAGGTTATAATCCAATACAGAAATCGAGAGAGGATTGTGCTATTGATAGGAAGGCACAAATCTCACCTTGTGCTCGATCAATATCGTGAGGCAAAGGGACATGTACATATGGAACATTACAAGGTTCAGTCGATATGATCTTTACGTAGACTTGGGTTAATATGCTTTGCTAGAGGCCACTGTTAATGAAGTATGGAAAGGAGTTTCCATATGTTAACCAAGCTATACGTGAACCTACAGGGTCACAAACTTAATGGGTTAGAACACTGGATTGGAATAGGATTTGAATTAGGCTCAGTTTTGATAGAGATCCAAACAGTTTGGATGGAGATCCAAATAGATCAGATGAAGATTCGAGTAGAGTCCTGATTAGGCCCGGGTGGGCCTAAGCTAGGATGTCTATATATATGAGGGTGTAGGGTACAGGGAAGCAAGTGCTTCTAGTGATTCGCATGTTGATGAGTTTCTCAAGCTAAGTTGTTAGCCACCAAGAGCATACCCTAGCCACCACTTCTGGAGCCCAACCACCTCGCTGACCCTCCTGGTGCTAGTACACCATCAGCAGGCATTCCATGACTAGATTTGTGGATACCAGTAGAGGTGTTGCATCATCGGCTTGAAGGAGAAGTCCCCGAGAGAAGTCCTCGGGAGAAGTCCTCAGGAGTTCCCGAGGACGTTGATCGGTTTCTTGACTACTTCGGCATGCTCGAGTTGGATCAGCTTGCTACTCTAACTCTTCTTCCGCTGCACTGCGTGCTCAATGTAACGATCTATGGTCCCTCTCTTAGCAAGATATTCTAGTGTGCGTGGCATAAATTTTTTGTTTTCGGCTAACGTAGCCTCCGCATTTCCCAACTGTGGTATCAGAGCCATCTAGCATAGATTGCAATCTAGATTGGTACATATAGTGGATATGCTATTGTAGTAGATTGGATCTATTACAGTCGAGATCGATCGGTTCATGTGATAAATCGATTGGTAGCACGTGTTGATGAGATCAATCATTTTACGGGTAGCCTCCCGACTAGTCTCCTCGACCACTGTCGTTGAGTCCTGACGGCACTACCCGACCACCTGACCGACCCCATCGACTAAAGGATAAACTAGGTCCCGAGAGGTTGTCTCGGATCAGGACCGCCGTATGTGCACACCTTATATAGAGTCCTAGTTCACATCGTTAGCTAGAATGCGATTCTATGTATAACTTGTTTTTGCAGAGAATGATGTGAATGGTATGGCCCTATATAATTTGTAAGATATGTATGTGATGCATGTAACTCTTATACATGGCTTGCATGTCATGATTTTTAGCTTATGGTTAAGCTGTCTCTGCTGTATTTGCCAACCTACGTGTCGGGTGCTTGAATTAATATTTGTAATCTTTATTTTCTAGCTATTATAGTAGTAGTCAAGATTTAAGATTATAGGATTTCAAGCACGGTGGAACAAAGGAGTGATGTAGAGGATGGAGATCACCATTTGATTGGACCATGCTATTTCACAGTTGAATATGTTTATCTGTGATGTTTACCATCTTACTTTTATACAATGTCATATGCAATATGTTGCCATGGTAGGATAGTATCCCGCAAGAAAAATTAAGTGTTCATGTCTTTCCAATTGCTGCACCTAACATAGTGGAGATCATTATTTGGTGGGTCTACCAAAGTAGAGTATCGACAATTATCATTGCTAGTTGGGATAGATGTCCGACATCTATATGCGGAAACTTTTGGTTTGCTTAATAAGGTTATCAAAACAGTTTTAGACCTTAGGGCATAAGGTGTTGAGGAATGCGGAGGCTACACTAGCCGAAAATAATAATTTTCTACCACGCACACCAGGATATCTTGCTAAGAGAGGGACCATAAATCGTTACCTCGGACATACAGTGCAGCGGAAGGGGAGTTGGAGTAGCGAGCCGATCCAACTCGATCGTGCCGATGTGGTCAAGAAGTCGATGAACATCATCGGGAAGTGGACGATCCAATCAGGAAGTCCTCGGTTGTACTCGAGCTGATAACGTTGATGCCGATGAGTTGTGCAGTCTAGCAGCACGTCTACTGGTATCCACACATCTAGGGTGGGAACACCGGCCAATAGTGTACTAGCACCCGGGTGGTTGGCGAGATGGCCAAGCTCTCGAGAGGTGATGGCTAGCGTTTGCTCTCGGTGGCTAACAACTTAGCACGAGGATCGCATCAACATGCGAGACAAAAGCTCTACTTCGCTATGCCCTGCACCCTCATATATATAGACATCCTAGATCGGGCCCTACCGGGCCCAACCAGGACTCCACTCAGATCCCCATCTGATCTACTCAAATCTCTATCCAAAACCCTCTTGGATCTCTATCCAAACCGAACCCAATTTGAATCCTATTCGAATCTAGCTCCTTTCCATACTCCGTTAACAATGGCATCTAGCAAAGCATATTAACTCAAGTATACGTAAAGATCATATCGGCTAAACCTTGTAATATTCCATATGTACATGTCCCTTTGCCTCACGATATCGATCGAGCACAAGGTGAGATTTGTGCCATTCTATCAATAGCTCGATCCTCTCTCAATCTCTGTGTTGGATTATAACCTATGATTAACTCCTCAATCATGGTGGCATGGCCATGCGCTTCCATAATCCATTACATCGAGGGGCCCAGAGATATCTCTTCTAAAAAGCGGGCAAATTTTATCTTGATCACTCATATCCCACTACATGTTTCATAGCAGACCCGATGACTATATTTATAACTACCCAGTTACAGAATAACGTTTAGCAGTCCCAAAATAAGCTACTACGCATGTTGGGAACCATGATGATCTCAGATCTAAGGACTTTACATAAACACTACTAAGACCAACTGATGACACGTGGAATCTCAACAGTGCCTCATAGTGGGTCTATCCAGCATATGTTCTTCAACATACATCCATGTTATTGAGTCGGTATCTCCATACCCATGATCCATGAGACATGATCATCAATCAATACACATGCCAATCTTAGTCATATCTGTTCCACATATGACCTATATCTAATTAGGAATTATTTAGAAATAGTCAGATTATGAGTCTCATGAATAAATCACATATTTATTGATCTATAATAACAATCTATTTCAAGGAACACTAACTTTATTTTGTAAACATAGTATGTCACGTACAACATCTCCATGTTGCCTCTAGGACATAATGCTAACAATTTCCCACTTGCACTAGAGTCAACTATGTAAATATCTAATTCCCATAGATCTATTGCACATCTCATGCTTGGGCTATGAGAGGGGCTTTGTCAATGGATCTACAACATTCAGATCAGTTTGCACTTTGCATATCTTTACATCTCCCCTATCCACTATCTCGCGGATTAGATGATATCACCGAAGTGTGTGTTTATATTTCTGGTGTGACCTAGGCTCCTTTGCTTGTGCGATAGCACCACTATTATCACAATAGATGTTTATCGGACTAGAAGCACTGGTCATCACACCAAGCTCAAAAACAAATTTTCTTGATCCAAACAGCCTCCTTAACAGCTTCCGAAGCAGCTATGTACTCAGCTTCAGTTATAGAATCAGCTACTGTCTCTTGCTTAGAACTCTTCTAGCTCACCGCTCCACCGTTAAGGCAGAAAATGAATCCAGATTGCGATCTATAATCATCCTTGTCGGTTTGGAAGCTTACATCAGTGTAACCACTTATAACGAGCTCTTCCTCTCCTCCATAAACTAGAAACATATTTTTAGTCCTTCTCAAGTACTTCAAGATGTTCTTTATGGCTATCAAGTGACTCTCACCTAGATCTTATTGGTATCTGCTCGTTATGCTCAAAGCATATGAGATATTTGGGCGTGTACAAAGCATAGCATGCATAATGGATTCAATTGCCAAAGCATATGGAATCACATTCATCCTATCTCGCTCATCAGATGTACTTGGACACTAAGTCTTACTGAGACTTATACCATATGACATCGGTTGGAAACCTTTCTTGAAATCCTACATGTTGAACCTCTTCAACACTTTGTCAATGTACGTATCCTGGCTAAATCCAATTAGCCTCCTTGATCTATCTCTATAGGTCTTGATACCTAGAATATATGCTGCTTCTCCTAAGTTCTTCATAGAGAAACTATTTTATAATAAAGACTTAATAGACTCCAGTATAGGTATATCATTTTTGATCAACAATATGTCAACCACATACAAGATCAGAAATACAAGTGCGCTCCCACTAGCCTTCTTGTAAACACAAGGCTCTTCTTCGTTTTTGATGACACCAAACCCTTTGATCACATCATCAAAACTAATATTCCAACTCCGAGATGCCGGCTTCAATCTATAAATGGATTTCTGCAGTTTGCATACCTTTTCAGCTAATTGTGAATCAACAAACCCAGTTGGCTATGTCATGTACACATCCTCACTCATATTTCCCTTAAGAAAATATGTTTTGACATCCATCTGCCATATTTTGTAATCAAAATATGCAGCAATAGGTAGAATGATCTGAATAGACTTTAGCATTGCGACGGGCGAGAAGGTCTCATCATAATCAACACCTTAAATCTGCATGAAACCTTTAGTCACCAATCGCACTTTGTAGATGTGAACATTTCCATCTATGTCTATCTTCTTCTTGAATACATATTTACTCTCAATGGTTTTTATACCATTGAGTGGATCAACCAAGTTCTAAACTTGATTAGTGTACATGGATTCAAGCTCGGATCTCATGGCTCCAAGCCATTTCTCAGAGTCTAGTCCCACCATTGCTTCTTCATAGGTCTTGGGCTCATCGTTGTCCAACAACAATATATCCCATTCCTGAGTGGTCAAGAACATGAACCTCTCAGGTGCATATCGTACCCTCTCTGACCTACGTGCTGCAACAGGTTCTTCAACACTTTGATTATTCTGTTGTGGTTGCATGGGAGTCAAAACACTTTCGGGTTTTTCTCGAAGTTCTTCGAGATGCGCCGAGCTCCCACTAACCATTCTCGAGAGAAACTCTTTCTCCAAGAGTACACCATGTAGGGCGACAAACACTTTGCTCAGTTCTTTGTTATAGAAACAATATCCTTTGGTTTCTCGAGGATACCCGATAAAGAAGTACTTGTCGGATTTTGGACTAAGCTTATTGGACTTTAAACACTTTACATAAGCTTCATAACCCCAAATTTTAAAAAAAAGACAAATTAGAACATCGTCCTATCCATATTTCATATGGAGTCTTTTCAGCCGACTTTGATGGAACCCTGTTTAGTGTGAAAGTGGCTATTTCAAGAGCATATCCCTAGAAGGATAATGGAAGATCACTTTGGCTCATCATCGATCGTACAATATCTAATAAGGTACGATTTTTCTGCTCGGAGACCCCATTCCACTAAGTTGTTCCGGGTGGAGTCAACTGTGGAATGATTCTGTAGTCCTTTTGATGATTACTAACCTCAAGGCTCAAATATTCTCCTTCACGATCTGATCGCAGAAACTTGATTGTCTTTCCTAAATGATTTTCTACTTCATTCTAGAATTCTTTGAACTTTTTAAAGGACTCTAACTTATGACTCATTAGGTAGATATATCCATATCTATTAAAGTCGTTAGTAAAAGTTATGAAGTACTAAAATCCACCTTTGGCTATTGAGCTCATTAGCCCGCACCCAATATGTATGAGTGCCAACAAGTCTCTTGCCCTCTCACTCTGACCCATGAAAGGTGCCTTTCTCATCTTGCCAAGGAAACAAGATTCACATGTCTCAAATGATTCAAAATCAAAAGAGTCGAGAAGACCATCTTTGTGGAGCTTCTCCATGCGTCTCTCATTTATATGACCTAAGCGACAATGCCAAATAAATGTGGGATTCAAATCATTAAGATGTTGCCTTTTGCTATTAATGTTATAGATGCGAGATTCTTTAGGATTCAAAATGTATAATCCATTCTCCAATAGAATATAACAATAGAACATATCTCCAAGATAAACTGAACAACCATTGTTCATTGATCTAAAGTCATAACCTTCTGTTGTAAGCATGAAGCAGAAATTACATTTTTACATAGAGTAGGAACATAATAACAATTATTTAATTCCAAAACTAATCTTGAAGGTAGAGACAATGGCATGGTGCCAACAGCAACCGCAGCAACTCTTGCTCCATTGCCCATGTGAAGATCCACTTCGCCTCTAATCAAACTTCTGCTTCTTCTCAGACTCTGCAACGACTTGCAGATGTGAGCAACTGATCCAGTATCAAATACCCAAGAATCAATAGATGAAATAGAAAGATTGATCTCTATAACATTTATATCTAAAGTGGAAGTCATACTTCCCTTCTTCTTGAGATCCTCCAACTACTTCTTGCAGTTCCTCTTCCAATGACCCGTCTCCTTACAGTAAAAGCATACTGCATCTTGATCCACTCCTTTCTTGTCCTTTTTGGTCTTCGAATTGCTCGCGATCTCATCGGAAGTCAACTTCCTCTTGACCACACATTTCTTGACATGGGGTTGTTTCTTGCCTTTCTGCAGCATCATCACATGATTGCTGTTTTTCTTAATGTTCTCCTCGATAGTTTTTAGCATCCCATGTAATTCTATCAAGATTTTTTCCATCCTATTCATATGATAATAGAGTATGAATGGTTCAAAACTTGATGGCAGGGATTGAAGAATCAGATCAGTAGCCAACTCTTGGCTAAGGGGAAAACCAAGCTTTTTTAGACTTTCAATATAGCCAATCATCTTGATAACATGGGGACTGATGAGATTCCCTTCAGCAAACCTACACGCAAACAATGATTTTGAGGTGTTGAACCTCTCGACCCTTGCTTGGTTCTCAAACATACCACGCAGACCCACAATAATATTGTAAGCGTCTGTGTTCTCATATTGCTTCTGAAGCTCGGAGGATATTGTGGCAAGCATGAGATAGCCCACATCAAGGCAATCATTAGCGTGCTTCTCACACGCACGCCGTGCAACCATAGTAGCATTATCAGGTAAGTCATCAGGGTAGGGACTTTTAAGAACGCACTCTTTTCGCTCTTGCTCGAGAACAATTCTCAAATTTCTATACCAATCCATAAAGCTTGTTCCATTAAGTTTTTATTTCTCAAGGATATATCGCAAAAGAACTCGACGTGGTAGAAGCTGACATGATCTACAATATAAGATATGCAAAGTTTAGCACCTATGTTTATAATAATATTTTATTAAACTTTTTAACAAAATATTCTCCCACTATGTTTTTGGAAACTAAAACCTCCCTCTCAGTCACACAGTGGGTCAGGATCCTCATTTCACTAATTCCTAGTGAGCTTTGGCATCAATGCTAGAAATTAATGACACAGGGAAAGCAGCACCTTGCTAATCACATTTCCACGTGACTCCTGTTTGTTATGTTAGCATCACCATGCTTCGGTCCTAACCTGATACCCTAAGGTCCAAAACTGTTTTGATAACCTTATTAAGCAAACCAAAGCTTCTGTGTATAGATGTCTGATATCTGTCCTAACTTACAATGGTAATCGCAGGCACTCAACTTTGGTAGACCCACTAAACGATGAACATTACCGTGTTAGGTGCAGCAATTGGAAAGACATTGAAAACTTAATTTTTCTGAGGGATTCTATCCTATCATGACAACACATCAAACAAGATATAGCATGAAAATAGATAGAAGACATCATAGATAAACACGTTTAACTGTGAATTAGTATGGCACAAGCAAATGGCGATCTCCCTCTCCATTAGTGGTGTAGACGATCTCCATCCTCCACATCACTCCTTTGGGCCATCATGCTTGATATCTTGCAATCTTATATCTATGCTACTACTATAATAGCTAGAAAATGAAGATTACAAATCAAGCATCTAGGTCGACATGTAGGTCACAAATACAGCAGAGACAGCTATCACATAGCCAAAATTCAAGGCATGCAAGCCATGCGTAAGAGTTACATGCATCACATACATCTCTTACAAATTATATAGGGCCATACCATTCGCATCATTCTCTGCAAAAACAAGTTAGACATAAAATTGCATTCTACCTAACGATGTGAACTAGGACTCTACACAAGGCATGCACACATGGCGGTCCCACTAGCCTATTAGCGGGCAGGGGGTCGAGGGGGAGGATGCCCCGTTGTGAGGAGTCATGGTATGAACCATGAGGTGATGAGTGCTTGTCAACCGGGTGATGAAGATTGCACGATGAGGATGAAGGAGAAGAGGAGGAGATGACTCGACCGCGACGGAGCTGTCACGCGACTCAGGTACACGGGAGTCCGACCGCGGAGCTGAAGAGGA
>KE372917.1:93426-105309 GCA_000418225.1 Zizania latifolia
GAACTTCCGATTTGGACCTTCTGTCCAGAATTTTATTTTCCGCTGATTTTCTGTTTTGCGCCCATTCACCCCCCCTCTGGTCGCTAGATTCGGTCCTACACCATATGGGCCATACTAATTCACAGTTAAAACTATTTATCTATGATATCTTCTATCTATTTTCATGCTATATCTTGTTTGATATGTTGTCATGATAGGATAGAATCCCTCAAAAAAATTAAGTTTTCGATGCCTTTCCAATTGCTACACCTAACCCAGTAATGTTTATCATTTGGTGGGTCTACCAAAGCATGGTGCCAACGATTTTCACTAGCGGACAGGGCATCCTCCCCCTCGACCCCTCACCTGTGATTACCATTGTAAGTTAGGACAGATATCGGACATCTATACGTGGAAGCTTTGGTTTGCTTAATAAGGTTATCAAAACAGTTTTGGACCTTAGAGCATTAGGATGGGGCCGGAGCATGGTGATGCTAACCCAACAAATAGGAGTCACATGGAGATGTGATTAGCAAGGTGTTGCTTACCCCATGTCATTAATTTCTAGCAGTGATGCCAAAGCTCACTAGAAATTAGTAAAATAAGTATCCTGACCCACTATGTGAGTTAGAGGGAGGTTTTGGTTTCTAAAACATAGTGGAAGAATATTTTGTTAAATAGTTTAATGAAAGATTAATATAAATATAGGTGCTAAACTTTGCATATCTTATGTTGTAGATCAAGTCAGCTTCTACCATATCTAGTTCTTTTAATTTGCAATCTATCCTTGAGAAAGAAAAGCTTAATGGAACAAACTTTATGGATTGCTATAGAAATTTGAGAATTGTTCTCAAGCAAGAGCGAAAAGAGTACGTTCTTGAAAGTCCCTACCCTGATAACTTGCCTAATAATGCTACTGAGGCTGCATGGCATGCTTACAGGAAGCACACTAATGATTGCATGATGTGAGCTGTCTCATGCTTGCCACAATGTCCTCTGAGCTTCAGAAACAATATGAGAACATATATGCTTATAATATTATTGTGGCTCTGTGTGGTATGTTTGAGAACCAAGCGAGGGTCGAGAGGTTCAACACCTCAAAGTCCTTGTTAGCGTGCAGGCTTGCTGAAGGGAATCCCATTAGTCCCCATGATATCAAGATGATTGGTTATATTGAGTCTGGAAAATCTAGTCTTTCCCTTTAGCCAAGAGTTGGCTATTGATCTGATTCTTCAACCTTGCCATTAAGTTTTGAACTATTCATACTCAATTATCATATGAATAGCATGGATAAAACCTTGATGGAACTGCATGGGATGCTAAAAACCGCCGAGGAGAGCATTAAGAAACATAGCAGTCATGTGATGATGCTGCAAAGGGGCAAACATCAACCCCATGTAAAGAATTGTGCGGTCAATAGAAAGTTGACTCCCGATGAGATCACGAGTACTTCTAAGACCAAACATGAGAAGAAAGGGGTGGCTCAAGATGCAGTTTATTTTTACTATAAGGAGTCGGGTCACTGGAAAAGGAATTGCAAGAAGTACATGGAAGATATGAAAAATAAGGGAAGTGTGACTTCCGCTTCAGGTATAAATGTTATAGAAATCAATCTTGCTACTTCATCTTCTAATTCTTGGATATTTGATACCAGATCAGTTGCTCACATCTGCAAGAGGTTGCAGGGTCTGAGAAGAAGTAGGAGTTTGATGAAGGGCGAAGTGGATCTTTATGTGGGCAATGGAGCAAGAGGTGTTGCGGTTTCTTTGGGAACCATGCCATTGACACTACCTCAAGGACTAGTTTTGGAACTAAATAATTGTTATTGTGTTCTATCTCTATGTAAAAATGTAATTTCTGCTTCATGTTTGCAGGTAGAAGGTTATGACTTTAGATCAATGAACAATGGTTGTTTAGTTTATCGTAGAGATATGTTCTATTATCATATTCCATTGGAGAATGGATTATATGTTTTGAATTCTAAAAAAACTCATATCTATAACATTAATACGAAAAGGCAATGTCTTAATGATTTGAATCTCACATTTATTTGGTATTGTTGCCTAGGTCATATAAACGAGAGACGCATGGAACTTGGTTGATCCACCCGATGGTATAAAATCATCGAGTGTAAATGGGTTTTCATGAAGAAGATAGACAGCTGGAAATGTTCACATCTATAAAGCATGATTGGTGGCAAAAGGTTTCAAGCAGATTCAAGGTGTTGATTATGATGAAACCTTCTCGCTTGTCACAATGATAAAGTCTATTCAGATCATTATAGCGATTGCTGCATATTTTGATTATGAAATATGGCAAATGGATGTCAAAATAGCTTTCCTTAATGGAAACCTGAGTGAGGATGTGTACATGACATAGTCGACTGGTTTTGTCGATCCACAATCAGCTGGTAAGGTATACAAACTGTGGAAATCCATTTATGGATTGAAGCAGGCAACTCGGAGTTGGAATATTCGTTTTGATGATGTAATCAAAAGGTTTGGTTTCATCAAAAATGAAGAAGAACCTTGTGTTTACAAGAAGGCTAGTGGGAGCACACTTGTATTTCTGATCTTGTATGTGGATGACATATTGTTGATCAGAAATGATATACCTATGCTGGAGTCTGTTAAGTCTTCATTGAAAAATAGTTTCTCTATAAAGTACTTAGGAGAAACAGCATATATTCTGGGTATCAAGATCTATAGAGATAGATCAAGGAGGCTAATTGGATTATGCTAGGATACGTATATTGATATTGTGTTAAAGAGGTTCGACATGCAGGATTGCAAGAAAGGTTTCTTGTCGATGTCACATGGCATAAATCTTAGCAAGACTCAGTGTCCGAGCACACCTGATGAGCGAGATAAGATAAATGGGATTCCATATGCCTCGGCAATTGGATCCATCATATATGCCATGTTATGTACATGCCCAGATGTCTCGTATGCTTTGAGCATAACGAGTAGATACCAATCTGATCTAGGTGAGAGTCACTGGATAGCCATAAAGAACATCTTAAAATACTTGAGAATGACTAAAGATGTGTTCCTAGTTTATGGAGGTGAGGAAGTGCTCGTTGCAAGTGGTTACACCGATGCAAGCTTCCAAACCGACAAGGATGATTACAGATCATAATCTGGATTTCTTTTCTCCTTAATGGTGGAGTGGTAGGCTGGAAGAGTTCCAAGCAAGAGACGGTAGCTGACTCTATAACAGAAGTCGAGTATATAGCTGCTTCGGAAGCTACTAAGGAGGCTATTTGGATCAAGAAATTTGTTTCTAAGCTTGGTGTCGTCTCTAGTGCTTCTAGTCTGATAGACCTCTATTGTGATAATAGTGGTGCTATCACACAAGTCAAGGAGTCTAGGTTACACCAGAAGTCCAAACACATACCTCGGCAATATTATCTGATCCGTGAGATAGTGGATAGGGGAGATGTAAAGATATGCAAAGTGCTAACAGATCTGAATGTTGCAGATCTATTGACAAAGCCCCTCACGCAGGAAAAGCATGAGATGCACACTAGATATCTGGGTATTAGATACCTACATAGTTGACTCTAGTGCAAGTGGGAGATTGTTAGCATTATACCCTAGAGGCAACATGGAGATATTATACGTGGCATACAATGTTTATGAAATAAGATTATTGTTCGTTGAAATAGATTGTCATTATGGATCAACAAATATATGATTTGTTCATGAGACTCATAATGGGACTATTTCTAAATAATCTTTGATCGGATATAGGTCATATGTGAAACAGATATGACTAAGATCAGCATGTGTATTGATTGACGATCATGTCTCATGGATCATGGGTATAAAAATACCGACTCAATAACATGGGCGTATGTTGGAGAACATATGTTGAATAGACCCACTATGAGGCACTGTTGAGATTCCCTGTGTCATCAGTTGGTTTTAATAGTGTTTATATAAATTCCTTAGACTTGAGATCATCATGGTTTCAAACATACGTAGTATCTTACTTTGGGACAACTAAACGCTATTCCGTAACTAGATAGTTGTAAAAGTAGTCATCAGGTCTGCTACAAAACATGTAGTGGGATGTGAGTGATCAAGATGGAATTTGCCCCTCCTTACGAGAGAGATATCTCTGGGCCTCTCGATGTAACAGATTATGGAAGTGCATGGCCATGTCGAGCTGATTAAAGAGTTAATCACAAGTTATAATCCAATACGGAGATCGAGAGAGGATCGAGCTATTGATAGGATGGCATAAATCTCACCTTGTGCTCGATCGATATCGTGAGGCAAAGGGACATGTACATATGGAGCATTACAAGGTTCAGCCGATATGATCTTTACGTAGACTTGGGTTAATATGCTTTGCTAGAGGTCACTGTTAATGGAGTATGGAAAGGAGTTTGCATATATTAACCAAGCTATACGTGAACCTACAGGGTCATAAACTTAACGGGTTAGAACACTGGATTCGAATTATGCTCAGTTTTGATAGAGATCCAAACAGTTTGGATGGAGATCTGAATAGATTAGATGGAGATTCGAGTAGAGTCCTGGTTAGGCCTGGGTGAGCCTAAGCTAGGACGTCTATATATAGAAGGGTACAAGGTGCAGGGAAGCAAAGATTTTGTTCTCGCATGTTGATGCGTTTTCTCATGCTATGTTGTTAGACACTAAGAGCAAACCCTAGCCGCCACCCTCGAGCCTGACCACCTCACTGACCTCTCGGGTGCTAATACACCATCAGCCGACATTCCACCCCTGGATGTGTGGATTCCACTAGAGGTGTTGCTTCACTGCTTCGCTGATCTACATCGGCATCGGCATCGCTAATTAGATCAGTGACATCATCAGCTACTACACGAGGACCATCATCGGCTTAAGGTGAAGTCCTCGGGAGTTCTCGATAACATTGATCGGCTTCCTGGCCACATCGGCATGCACAAGTTGGATTGGCTCGCTACTTCAACTCTCCTTCCATTGCACCACGTGTCCGAGGTAACGATTTATGGTACCTCTAATAGTAAGATTCCTAGTGTGTGCGGTATAAATTTTTGTTTTTTTGCTAGCGTAGCCTCCACGTTCTCTAACAAGAAGGAGGATGAATCTCTTCGATGTTTTATCCAGAGGTTCTCCGAAAAGAGGACCACAATCATGGACGTCAAAGAGCAGGACATAATCAATTATTTCATTGAAGCCCTGCACCACACATCTGAGGTACACGGGGTCCTTGTGAGAAAGAAGCCGACGACTATAGCATGCATGATCTCTATCGTAGAGAGATACGCTGATACTGAAGATGCTCGAAGGGAGAAGATAGAGCACTCACGTTGTGAGAGTCGGTCCCACCAGACTAGGGGCCATTTCCCATGATCCCCCTGATGGGAAGACAATCACCCAAGATCATCTTGAGCTAGGTAGGATCAAAAAAGGAAGACAGAGAGACTGTAGCGGTAGCCTATAATTCAAGGCGCCAAGAAGACAAGTCGATGTGGGAGGAGTTGGACAAACCTTGTCCATTTCACCCTAAAGGCAATCACACGATACATAAATGCTATTCCTTGTAAGATGTATTAGTTCAAGAATCTCGGAACAATCCTTACCAGAGCAAGCGGCGCCGAGACAACGATGACGCCCCTCGAAAAGACAGTCGACCCTTATCGGTAAATTACCGAGCAGTCCACCCAAGGGGGAACCCGAGGTGGTGATTAGATGTGTGTAAGGGAAGCGCAACGCCTTCGAACCCGATGGTCGACTCTAGAAGACAAGAGCCAAGGTTTATACTGGTTCATGCCTCCCGAAGGATAGTAGCCCTACGTCCAGTGTTTTAGTGTATAATATGATGGTGGATCTTACAATGCGACGCAATTAAGCTATGAAGGCTTAAGGCGTCGAAAGCAAGAAAAAATATGGTGGAGCTAGATGACTAGATGATCAGATGACATGATTAGATGCCTCTGGGGTGCCTCGTCTCCTTTATATACTCAGGAGATGAGTCCATCAACCCAGGACTCTATCCCAAGTCGATATAGGTTTACCTACCAAACTCAGGTACTAAATCCCTAATTACAAGGATTCTAGTACAAATAAATCTCTTGATGCTATATCCAGAGTTCGGCCACCTGATAAGGACTTAACCTTCCTTATCAGTGCTAAACCCCTCTCTATGGGCCATACTGGATGGTCAATGCTTGTCTTGGCCTACCCTTAGTCTGGACTGATAAGCCCAATCATGGGGTACCCGAGGGTCACATCCTCGACAGCAGCCCTCGATCTTTTTTTAGCTTGGTTGAAGAAATCTTCTGCAAAACAAGCTGGAGGAGCTCTCCTTCAATCTAGAACTTTGACATCTTTGCTAAACTCTGAAGGTCTTGAAAAAGTTTTTGATCTCCTTCTTTCACGTGAGGTGCACCCACATGGTGTAGCCCTCAAGCCTTAAGGTAAATGGAACATTTAGCTCGAGGGTCAGAAAAGATGACCTCGAAGAAAATAACCTTTTGGAATTTTACTTAATGACCTGTCTTTTTGTTGGTGTCAAGACCTTACTGGAAAAGGCCACGGTTGAGATCTCAAACTTGTGATGATCTCGAGAGAGATTGATCTTGAATCTTCAAATACATCAACGTTCAGCAACTCGAGTCTTCAGTTTATCAGATGCTCGAGAAGGTAGGTTTTATCGAGCTCGTGGGTCCTCGAGCATGACAGCACCCGGGCACCCACGCCTCCGGTCGGGCAAGCCCCCGAGCATGAGGGACCATAAGAGCGCGCAAGCTCCCGAGCATGAGGACCTTTGAGCGCACACGAGCCCCTATGCATGGGGCCCACCAGCACTGGTGATCTCAACTATCGCAGACTCCGCCTGGTGTGCCCAAAAGGACACTTCATAATTTCCTCTCCTGTCCGTAGTTAATGCGCGATAGATGAAAGGACAGAAGGAGCCCTATCTCTGACAAAGCCACGCATAGTGTCCAGAGTGTCAACGCAGATAAGGAGGTAAGAGCCACCCCACCATAAAGCACACGGCGATCAAAGCGACATCCACTATAGCGGTGGGAGTAGGTACTTGAGGGAACGCTTCTATTTAAATCGGCATCCCTCCACCTCTGCCTTCGCGACAGGGCGCTTCCTTGCCTTTGTTTCTTCTGCTTTGATTTCTACCAAAGTCTTTTCTTCTTAACTTCCGTAAGGGAGAGGTTATTAATGTCGCTTGCTGCTCCATGAATCTGTGGTGTGCTGGCTCGGCTGTGAACCTGGTTGTCCCAGTTGTGGGGGCTAAAGATTTTAGTTTCGTTTAGTATGTTTATCCTTGTGCAAATCTGTTTTCTCTTCACTGTGTGATAGGTGACTCCTGGCACGGTATGTTGTAGGATGTCGTACCCTTCCCAAAGCCTTTCCCTGACGTAGTTCTTTTGGCTAATGTGCTGTCATTCGGTGCTTTCATGCTTCTTGTCTTGATGTCCGAATGCCAAGGTAGAGGCTTGATCCTATGGGAGGAGCTAGAGACATCCGTGAGTTCTTCAAAGATGCATGGTTGCGGGTGTACCACTAAAGAGTCAACCTTCTCCCCAATCTGGTTGCATGCATGGCAGCCATCTAGTGCCCAACGTGGAGGGGGATGTAACCGGCATGGGTCAGCAAGAAAATGCTCGACTATGGGTGTACAGCCCAAGGCTGACCCCTTCTTGGTCTAGTTGCATGTCTGGGGAAGTAGTCGGCAAGGTCAGAGAGAATAATGCTCGACTACGGGTGCACAGCCCTAAGGCTGACCCCTTCCTGACCCAGTTGCATGTCTGGGGGGCGAAACGACGCCATGGGATCGACGAGTGCCTGAACATATGTTATCAAAAAAGTAATTTAACATAGGATTTGTTAGGCGTAAAACCGACGAATGTGCTCGATGTTTCAGGAATTTGGAATTGCTTGCCCATCTTCTCGTATTAGCCTGTATGCCCTTGGTCTTGTTACTTCGGTGATGATAAAAGGTCCTTCCCAAGGGGCAGAGAGTTTGTGCATCTTGACAGTTGATTGTACCCGATGAAGTACTAGGTCGTCGACCTTGAAGCTTCTATTTTGCACATTGCAGTCGTGGTATCGCCGTAGAGTTTGTTGATACTGATATGATTGCACTGTGGCTACTATCCGAGCCTCTTCGATGGAGTCGATGTCTTCGGCCCTTGTCTGCTCCATAGTTCCTTCATCATAATATTGAACTCGGGGAGAGTTATGTAACATATCACTCAGGAGGATCGCCTTAGAGCCATAGACGAGAAAGAAGGATGTCTATCCCCTGCCCCTATTCGGCTGCGTCAACTTCCGAGGAGTAGTCATACCTTTAGCCTACATCAGTCATAGGAGTAGTTAGTACAAAACTTACTGTTGAGAACTATTGGCTTCTTTTTGTGAAGTGAAGAATAGCTTTATGCAATTTGCAATTTTTAAGTCCTAACTGCGCTTTCACCTTGAGGAACTTTAGGTCGTATAGTACTTGACGCGTGGCACTTAGGCTACACATGTGCCTACCAACATTAGGCCAAATAAATCCTCGAGGGTCTCATGAGTTTGTGATTTTTTACAATGTCCTTCGCATGCCCGGGGTGAGGCCTCGAGCCCCCGGTATAGCCATATAGCCTCGGGCATAGGGAACCAATGCCGCTTATGTACCAATCATGACATCAAGCATCATGAGTTCTCGAGGCCACCCAGACTTGAAGTTGAGGCTTAGGACTGGAGCCCCCGAGGGTCTCAGCTAATTGATCAGACGCTGAGAGGGTGCAAAGACCAACTCTTTTTCACTCGCGCAGTTGTTAACACCGAACCCAGAGCAAATCCATAGGGGCACAACCGTTTGAGCTAGGCGTGTCACGTTTTACATTGACCTAAAAAGGGCTCGAGCCTAGCGATTGTTTGCCGATAAAGATAAATAATATTGTTCTTCTTTAATGAGGGATTCTAAACTTTATTTCATATAAGCTAAAGGGTACATAGCTGGACAAAAAAAGAGGAGTCGGATCATGATGGCATTTGTTGTCTTTTGGCAAAATTTAGTGTGGTGTCGGGCCAAAGTTCTCTGAAGGTGGTTCAGTCTCGACGTCCATCCCCGCTAGTCCACCGTCCTCTCGACCCTGGCCCGCTACTCCTCGTGCATCACGATGTCCTCGCTGGTCTTCTTACGCCACACCCTTTTTTGGGTCTAGCGCTTGCGTGGTCGATCCTCGGGGCTGACCCTCCGGTTCCTGGTATCATCACGCTGGTCATTCTTTGAGTGCTTGAACCTCCAGCCATCCTTTCGAGACCTCCAATCGGTTTTCCTAGAACTTCTGCGCTAGAGCCTCATCGACTCGATGCGATGGTAGGAGCTAGATCTGGGAGCCATAGTGTGGCCATCGGAGGATCCAGATCGTGTACTAGTAAGCCGCCTAGCGAGGCAACCTCCGGCGTGCTCGGGGAAGTCTTCCCGATGATGGAAGCCTCAGGGAGGTAATTCCCTGAAGCTCTAGCAGAGGTGCTAGATGACTTGGTCGGCCACCTGATTGAGGAGCTAACTTAGAGCCAACTCCTATAGCATATCAGCTAGATGCTCGGTGGCCCGACCTTCCTTCCATGGAAGAAAGGGGTCAAGACTCCGGCCCAACGATCGCTCCGGGGTTGGGGCCGAATCGAAAGGAATCAGCTTCCCGAGCAAATCGGCGATGTATGTCATGTTGCCCAAGACGAGCATCGTCCCGGTTTTGGCTGAGAGTTGATGTGGCCATGCCATCGAATTTTGGTGAAAGCGACGTGACCCCTACCAGGCATGCTAACTATCAGTGAATTATCGAGCAGTCTGTCCATGAGGGTATCCGAGGTGGTGATTAGATGTGTGTAAGGGAAGCACAATGTCTTCAAACACGATGGTCGACTCTAAACCCCTCTCTATGGGCTATATCAGACGTTCAATGTTGGTCTTGGCCTACCCTTGGTTTGAACTGATACGCCCAATCATGGGGGACCCGAGGGTCACATCCCCGATAACCCCAGAGTGACAACAACTTGCAGGAACCCCAAAAGATGGTTAACATCATCTTCAGGGGCCCCTCATCAACTGAGACCAAGCGACAGCAGAAGGTCTTGGATCGAAGGATCAACGCTACTGGGTTCGAGGAGATTCAACAGCTACGGTGGTCAGAGGTCCTGATTACCTTCACCCAGAACGAACAATGGACCAATATCCTGAAGCCTCGGTGATGGACGCTACTCGTCGACCCGGTAATATTTAAAGTACGCATGAGGCAGGTCCTGATCGACAGTGGGAGCGGGTTGGACATCCTTTTCAACCAATCCCTCGTTGACCTCGGCATTTCAGTCGATAGCCTTCAAAAGGAGGACACCCCATTTTACGGCATCATACCTAGAAAAGGCTCGATACCTCTCGGCTCGATTACCTTGTCGGTCATGTTTGGCTCTTGGGACAATTTCAGGACCGAGCATATAATATTTTGGGTCACAAACTACGACATCCCATTCCACGCCATCCTCGGAAGACCCTCCATATCGAAATTCATGGTCATGGGGCATTATCCCTTTCTCATGCTCAAACTACCAGGCCCTAACGGAGTCATCTCCATGCAAGGAAACATCGGCACTTCTAGCATGTGCAAGAAAGATAGCCTTGCCCTAGCTAAGGCCATCGACTTGTCAACTCGGATGGAGGAAACCCTATGGCAGGTCAAGACAGACCCTCTTGAGCCTTCAGAAATACCAGCTAAAGCTTCCTCTTTTTCCAGCATCTCCACAGCACCTTCAAGCACCAAGAAGATCAACCTTTCCAAAGTTGATCCATCAAAAATGGTGACAATCGAGGTAGGACTCGACCCCAAATAGGAAGTCACACTCATCAGCTTCCTGCGCTCTAACTTGGACATCTTCGCATGGAAGCCCTCTGATATTCCAGGGGTTCCTCAGGAGCTAATTGAGCACGAACTATATGTGTACCCGACCACCTAGATGGTTAAACAGAAATTACAGAGGTTTGCATAGGACAGGAAAAAAGCAATCAAAGCCAAGATCACTCGCCTTCTAGCAGCAGGATTCATCGATGAAGTATATCACCTTGAGTGGCTCACAAACTAGGTCCTAGTGAAAAAGAAGACAGGGCAATTGAGGAGCCATGGTGAAGACTGTGGGCCTCATGGCTCCCAGATGATGAGTGATTGTCAACGGAAGAGTGAAGATGAAGGAAGTCCCCTGAAGAGGGGCACCTCGAAGGGTTCTCTGAAGAGAGGGACTTCGAGGAGAGGATGACTTGCCATGGCGCTGGTCGGTGCGACTCAGGTAGACGGATGGGTGATTGCCGGGCTGAAGGAGCCGCGCGGTCGTGGTGGTCCAATCCGGGTGCACGGCGCAAGGGCGGCAAGCGCTTTGATGGTTTCGGCGCAAAACCGTCACCCAAACTAAACGGAGACGATAACGGTGTTACATCCTAGCGGTGCCGTGGAAGCTACGAAAAGTCCGGCATCGAATAAAAATATCTAGAATCAGTCTTTTACTTTTGTGCCCTGCGGGCTTTGAGTCTGAATCAAAAACCCTAGGGGTACATGAGTCTTTTCCTCGGTCCACTCGGGCTATATAAGGGGATGTAATCTACCGTGAACGGTGAGGATTTTGGAGCTAATTACAAATCATTTTCAGAATTGTTTGGGTGTTTGTTTTCCAACCACCTTCTTCCTCCTCCTACCTCCCTCTCCTTCCTAACCCTAGCCCTAGCCGGCCAGCCACCAACCCGACCAGCGGCGAGCTGCTAGGTGGCAGCGTGCGCACAACGAGGTGCACACACAGGGAGGAGGCGTGGCGCGCGCAGGGCGCAGGCGGCGCAAGCAGGAGCACGGCCGGGATGCAGCTACGCGCGTGGACAGCGAGCGGAGGCATCACGCACGGC
>KE372917.1:135338-157035 GCA_000418225.1 Zizania latifolia
CGCTAACTTTAACGCTAACTTTACTTTTCTGGTAGATTTGACGGTTTTAAGCCGAAGCCGTCAAAGCGTCCGTCGCCTCCGCACCGTGCACCCGGATTGGACCGATTCGACCCCGCGACTCCTCAGCCCAGCGGTCGGTCGTCCGTGTACCTGAGTCGCACCGGTCGACACCACGACGGATCACGTCCGCTTGTCGCTTCTGCTCCCTGCACCCGGATTGGACCGGCACGTCCTCGCGACCCCTCTGTCCGATGAACGTCCATCCGTGTACCTGAGTCACACGCGAGCTCCATCACGACAAGCCACTGTGGCTCCCCTCGGAGGGCTTCTCCTTATCTTCTTCATCGCTTCATCTTCTCTCCCGTTGACAATCACTCATCATCCCCATGGTATTCACCATGGCTCCTCAATCTCCCCCTTGATGAGTGCATTGTCAACACCTCCTTCATCTTCAACTTGGGAACTTGAAAGACACATGTGGAAACACGAAAACAAAGCACAAGAAAATAATAGAAGGAAATAGAAAGAAAATAAAAGAAAAGAAAAGAAAATTTGACCAATGACCAAAAGCCAAACTAAAGCCAGAAAAGATCATTAAAGTCAAAAGAAATCACCAAAGATTTCAAATAAAAGACAAAAGTCCAAATGAGTGCAAGTTCTAGAAAAATCAACAAGAGAGAAGAGAATTTAAATCTGGACAATCTGGGCGGCCCGGAACTTTCGGTCGCTCCAGAAAACCCGGAAGTTCCGGTCCAACCGGAACTTCCGATTTCTCCAAAATTCACAGAAATTCTCCAGAACCCAGAACTTCCGGTCCAACCGGAACTTCCGGTTGCTCCAGAATTCCCAGAAATTCTCCAGAACCCGGAACTTCCGGTCTAGCCGGAACTTCCGTTTACCATTCAGAAATTTTTTTCAACTGAAATCCGAGAGCTCACAAAACTCTCCCCCTTGACCAAAACTCTCCCCCTTGTTGACAATTGGACTCATGAAGCTTATATGCACTCAGAGAACACACTCACTCCCCCTGGGAAAAAGCTCCCCCTCAAAAAAATGCCATGAATGCAAATTGGAGTGAAGTGTAAATCACAAGCTTCAAGAATATGATCACTTAGCACATACCATGTCATTGCAAGCATAAGCATTAGATAATGTCCATGTTCAATGTATAACAGGCTCAAAATAAATTTGTCCAAAGAAGGTCATGAGCAAGCAGTTGACATATTTTTGCAAAGAAAATATCACCACCAGAGCTAGTTCACAGGCACGATAAGGCATGAAATGTACAAGCTAACAAGTATCTACCCAGATATGCATATCCAAAACATAAGGAGCCTCAGCGAACTTGTTTTTCAACATTTTAAGCTCTTTTTCAGTTTACTTGCTTTTTGACTTAGGTGCTAGGGGTTATTTGCTTGTCAGGCCTCTACATTCCAACCAAGTCAAGCCTAGGTCATGTCGACCATCAGAAGCTTAAGACATTGGTTTTAGCATCCACTAGTATGTCCCAGTTCATACCAAAGTGCAATGGTAAGCAGTCTAGAACACATTAGTAGGACAACGCAAACCCACCTGGATCTTTTCATTTTTAGCACAGAAACATGAAAATTTTCATGAGATATGACATTTTCAATATAAAATTTCATGAGCAAGTAATGTGATATCCAAGTTGCATATTTGCATCCAAAATGAAAAGGAAATTGCTACCAGGTATGTAAAAGCTAGCAAGGGCAATCAACCTACACATGCTAGGAACAAGTCTAAGCGGTGATCAGTTTTGAATTTATAAAACAAAAGCCATGCTAACGACAGATTTTAGATTCATTTAAATGAGCAAATATAACATGGACAATGGCATTTTCCATAGCATAAGCAAGCATAGACATGTAAAAGCAGTAGATCATATTGGTGAAGCTAGTGACAAAAGCAAATACCACTTATGATGCTACGAGAGGAAATGCATGAGACACAACACAAAAAGTGCAAAAGAAGTAATAAAAAGAGAAAAAAAGTCTCAAAAACCCATCAAAAAGGATAAATTACACCCAAATCCCCTCTTAAACGCTCAAAAGTGGTTTGATCCAGGGGTTTGGTTAAAATGTCAGCCAGCTACAAATGTGTATCAACAAGAATAAGATCGATAACGCCCTTCTCATATTGATCCCTCAAAAAGTGAAATCGAACATCAATATGTTTGGTTTTCGAATGAAGACATGGGTTTTTGCCTACACTGATGGCACTAGTGCTATCGCAAAACAGAGGCACTCTGGCAGGAAAAACCAACCCATAGTCTTTCAAAGTAGAAATCATCCAAACTAATTGAGAACAACAGCAAGCAGCAACGACATACTCAGCCTCAGTTGTGGAAAGAGCACCTCCAGATTGTTTGCGAGAAGACCACGAGACTAAGGACGAGCCAAGAAACTGACAGGTACCGGAAGTCGACTTGCGATCCAACCGACACCCGCCAAAATCGGCATCAGAAAAACCACAAAGCTCAAGAGAAGAGGTGGCCGAATAGAATAAACCAAGATCAGGCGCATAAGTCAAGTATCTAAAAATGCGTTTTACAGCTTGCCGATGAGACACGCATGGCGAGGACTGAAAACGCGCTCACAAGCCTATGGCAAACTAAATATCTGATCTAGTTGCAGTTAGGTATAACAAAGAGCCGATCATACCTCTATACTCCGTCTCGTTGACCTTCTCGCCTTTCTCATCCTTGTCCAAACCGCCAGATGTGCCCATGGGGGTCATCTGAGGCTTGAGCTCTCCACCAAAGTCGAATTTCTTCAGCATATCCTTAGTGTACTTGCTCTGGTGGATGAAGATGCCTTCAGCAGTCTGCTTGATATGGAGGCCGAGAAAGTACTTGAGCTCTCCCATAAGGCTCATCTCAAACTCATTGCTCATCTGCTCAGAAAATCTAGAGACAAGTGCATTAGATGAACCACCAAAGATGATATCATCCACGTATATCTAAGCGATCAGAAAGTCAGTGCCATGCCTAAGGAGAAACAAAGTCTTATCGATAGAGCCCATTTCAAATCTCTTTCCCAACAAAAACTGCTTCAAACAGTCATACCAAGCCCGAGGGCTTGCTTCAAACCATATAAAGCCTTTTGCAACTTAAAAACATGTTTGGAAAACTTGGGGTTTTCAAAGCTGGGAGGTTGTTTAACATACACCTCTTCCTCAATGAACCCATTCAAAAACGCACTCTTAACATCCATTTGAAAAAGTTTAAAACCCTTTGAAGCTGCAAATGCCAAAAGAATACGAATGGACTCAAGACGAGCAACAGGTGCAAAAGTTTCTTCAAAATCAATAACCTCTTTTTGGCAAAAACCCTAGGCTACAAGTCGAGCCTTGTTGCGCACCACAACCCCATCTTCACCTTGCTTGTTTTTGAACACCCACTTGGTGGCTATAGGGTTGCATCCTGGTGGCAGCTCAACCAAAGACCAAACTTTGTTTCTTTCAAAATTTTCAAGCTCTTCATGCATGGCATTCACCCAATGATCGTTAGATAAAGCATGTCTAACATCTCGAGGCTCAAAATTAGCAACAAAAGCTGACTGAGCAAAGATCGCAAGTGAACCTGTTTGAGATCTTAATGACCTCATCATTAGGTCACCGATGATGAGCTCTGGTGGATGATCCCTCTAGATGGCCCGTAACCCGTGTCGCTCAGAAATCACCTCATCATCCGCAGGAGGAACCTCTAGACTTGGAGGAGGAGGCAAGAGTGTAGTGGAAGTAGTAGTGAGTGGCCCCTCCTCAGCATCTGTCATTGACTCAGAGGCGGCGGGATCAACTGCCTCCCCGCCATCACCTTCAGCTGGCGCTTCTTCTTCTTCTTCAAATGTTGGCTCTCCAAGCTCATCATCACCTGAAAGCTCAAAGGAAGAGGTTGTGCAAGGCATAGATTCATCAAAGGAAACCTCACAAGTCTCAACAAGCTGCTTGGTGTCTAGGTTCCAAACTTGAAAGCCTCGAGAGTTCAAAGCATAACCTAGAAACACACCATCATGGCAGTGAGACTCAAACTTGTCCAAATGCCTCCCCTTTTTGAGCACAAAGCACTTGCAGCCATACGCTCGCAAGTGGCTCACTTTGGGCTGTCGCCCAAATCGTAACTCATATGATGTCTTACCAATGTAAGCTCTAAGGAAAATGCGATTTGCGACATAGCAAGCAGTGTTCATTGCCTCAGCCCAAAAATGCGTAGGAGTCCTATGCTCATCGAGCATCGTCCTGGCCATCTCGACCAGCGTGTGGTTCTTTCGTTCCACAACACCGTTCTGTGGGGGAGTATAAGGTGCAGAAAATTGATGCTCAAGACCCTGGTCACTACAAAAGTTGTCAAACTGAGAGTTTTTAAACTCTGAACCATTATCGGAGCGAATTGCTCGCATCCGACCATTTCTCTCGTTCTTCAACCGCAGAACTAGGTCATGAACATACTGGAACATCTCATCCTTAGACTCCAAGAAGAAAACCCACAAAAATCGAGAAAAATTGTCCACGACAACAAGCACATACCACTTCCCACCGACAGATCGAACACAGGCTGGACCAACAGTGTCCATATGGAGTAATTCTCCCGGATAAGATGTCATCACCTGAGTCACAGGCACGTGAGAAGCGGCCACCATTTTTCTGTGGCGACAAGGATGGCAAACTAGGTCCTTCTCCATTTTAAGCTTGGGCAATCTGTGGCGAATTTCACAAGGCCATGCCGATACGCGGAATGGGTGTCAAATATAGTACTCGTATAGAAGAAGAATGGCTAGTTAAGGGTATGCGTAGATTTTAGAGATTTAAACATAGCCACACCTAAAGACAAGTAATTGATGCCGATCGCAGATTTGCCGGTCGATGCGGCATCAATACATAAGATCATCAACTTTATGGATGAAAATGCTAGATATAATCAAATATTCATAGCAGAACAAGATATTCTAAATATTGCATTCAGGTGCCCCGGTGCCATCAGCTTATTCGAGTGGGTTGTTATGACCTTCGGTCTAAGGAACATCGTGACAACATATCAAAGAGCAATGAATTATATATTTTATGACTTGATTGGTTCTCTGGTTGAAATTTATATTGACGATGTCGTCGTGAAATCACAAGATGATGAAGGGCATCTAGCCAATCTAAGAAGGGTCTTAAAAAGAGTAAACAAATATGGTCTTCACATGAACCCAAAGAGCTGTGCCATCGGCGTATCGGCTAGAAAGTTTCTAGGATTTATGGTTCACGAAAGTGGAATCAAAATAAGTCATAACATTATTCAAGCCATCAAAAAGACAGTACCACGAGGGAACAAAACAGAGTTGCAATCATTAATTGGCAAGATAAATTCCATTCGCTGATTTATATCAAATTTGTCAGGCCGATTGGAACTGTTCACGCCTTTACTAAGGATAAAAGAGGGAGAGGAATTTATTTGGACCGACAAGCATCAAAAAGCATTTGATGAAATCAAAAAGTATTTAAGCTCTCCTCTAGTGTTAATCCCACCACGGCCTGATAAGCCTTTCAAATTATATCTATCTGCCGATGATGTAAGCATCGGGTCGGTATTAATTCAAGAAGTAGAAGGAAAAGAGCGCTTCGTGTTTTATCAGAGCCGACGATTATTAGATGCCGAAACAAGGTACCCCGCAGTTGAAAATTTGTGCTTATGCCTTGATTTCTGTTGCACTAAATTGAGGCAGTACATACTATCGGCACAATGCACAGTCATATGGAAAGCCGATGTCATCAAGTACATGCTATTGGCTCCAATTTTAAAGTGAAGGATTGGCAAATGGATATCTGCATTAATAGAGTTTGATTTACAATACGAATCGGCTAAATCAGTCAACGGGCAAGTCATCACCGATTTCATAGTACAGCACAAAGATAAAGTAGTAGGCTACATGGAGCCAATACCATGGACACTGTTCTTTGATGGATCAGTTTACAAGTATGGATGTGGCATCAAACTGGTAATCATATCGCATCGGGGGGCATGTTTCAAATTCGCTTAAACTATTAAGCCCTACCGCACCAATAATCAGGAACAATATGAGGCGGTCCTCAAATGTTTGAAGCTGTTCGCCGAGATAGAAGCCGATGCCATCGAGATCATGGGAGACCCTTTGTTGGTGATCAAGCAACTTTCTAGAGAATATGACTATAAAGACAAAAATTTGAGAGAATATTTTGAAAAATGCCAGGAGCTGTTAAAAGGATTCAAGATGGTATCGCTAACACATGTATCAAGGAATCAGAACCTAGAAGCCAATGATGTAGCATAAGCCGCATCACGGTATCGGCCAATGGATAAGCTAGTTGAAGTGGAAATAGCCGACATTGATGGCGAGGATTGGAGGGCTGAAATAGTAAGTTACCTATGGAATCCATCCCAATCGGCCTCAAGAAAGCTCCGTTACAAAGCATTAAGGTATGTGATGCTGGATGAGGAATTGTACTATCGGACGATTGATGGGGTGTTATTGAGATGACTGAATCTAGAAGAGGCCAAGGTCGTAATGTGCGAGGTGCATGAAGTAATCTATGGAACCCATCAATCGGCCCATAAGTTAAAGTGGCTGCTACACCGCACTGGTTATTTTTGGCCGACGATGCTCGAGGATTGCTTTAAGTATTACAAGGGATGTCAAGACTGTCAGAAATTTGGAAACATACAATGAGCTCCAGCCTCGGCTATGAATCCGATTATCAAGCCTTGGCTGTTCAGAGGATGGGGAGTAGACATGATCGGCCAAATTTACCCATCATTTAGCAAGGGACATAAGTTTATACTAGCAGCCATCGATTACTTCACCAAATGGGTAGAAGCGATTCTATTGAAAATGGTGACTTCTACGGAGGCCATAGAGTTCATCAAGGAGCACATCATTTACAGGTTTGGGATTCCATAAACAATTACCACCGATCAAGAATCGGTATTTATGTCAAAAGAGTTCTAGCAGTTTGTAGGTGGCATGGGAATTAAATTGCTTAATTCATCGCCCTACTACGCCCAATCAAACGGCCAAGCCAAAGGCTCAAACAAGAGTCTAATAAAGTTGATCAAGCGTAACATTACAGAACAGCCCAAAAAATGGCACACGACGCTAGCCGATGCACTCTGGGCATATCAGATGGCCTACCACGGGTCAACTCAAGTACCACCTTATCAGTTAGTGTATGGACATGAAGCCGTACTGCCATGGGAAACAAATATCGGCTCTAGGTGTCTTACTCTTCAGAACGAGTTAACGGCCAATGACTACTACAGGCTAATGACCGATGAGTTAGAGGACTTGGCGCAGAATCTGCTTCGTGCACTTAGAAAGATAGAAGAGAATAAGGCAAGGGTGACAAGGCATTATAATAAGAAAGTATCAACCAAGACATTTAAAGAAATAACTTAGTCTGAAAACTCATGCTACCAATCGGGAATAAAGACAATCGCTTCAGAAAATGGTCCCCTAACTGGGAGGGTCCCTATCAGATAAGCCGGGTTATACCAGGCAATGCCAAGATTTTGAAGACATTAGAAGGAGAAGAGTTCGTAAAGGCGCTCAATGGGAAGTACTTGAAGAAATACCACCTGAGCATCTGGATTGAGACCTAATCAGCTAGCAGGCCGATATACGCGAGATGAAGACAACATCCAATAGCTGATACCGAGGGTATCACCTTTAGCAACAATTAATAGGCGATACCTAAGGTATCGCCTTTAGAGAAAATCAATAGCCGATACCAAGGGTATCGCCTTTAGTATAAAATAAGAGCAAGACATTACAGGCAACGTAGAATATCATAAAATAGGTATGAAAGCAAGAATTCGGGAATTATAGTAGTACGATGCCAAAAATATACAAATATTCATAGGTCCCAAAGGAAGGCGATGAGTGCAAATACAACATGGTCATGAACGCTGCTAAAACCTCCAAATCCCGATGGTCCTCCTCATCGCTCCGAGGAATCGGCTTCGCTTGCTGATATCGGCGAAGTGTGGCCTTAGTGTAGTCAGAGAGATCTTGTCATCGAGAGATGATCTCCGCCAATATCTCAGCCAGCCGTTTTTCGCACATGGCAATTTCAGTGCGAACTTCGGCAAGTTGAGAAAGGAGCTCTTCTTCCCTCGTCACATCTGCGTGACGTCGGCATCAATCTTATGAGGTTCGGTGATCAGGTTTTCAAGATTTGCCTTTTTGGCCAGGTTGACATCTCGATCGGTGGGACCATGCTGGCACCGCTGCCTCTACTTGGCGCGATCGATCAGCTACTCATTGATGCGCTCATAGTGTAGCCGAAAAGCTTCAAAGTATAAACTCAGAGATAAGTCCTCTAACAAGTCCTTGGGAAGCCGATTCTGTATGCTGGCAAGCCTCGCTTGGATCGGCGCTGAATCGGCTCTTGGAGATGACGTAATACATCAACCAGGACTTCACGAACATCGTCAGGGATAGGCGTGGCTTCGGCCGGAGCACTTGGACCAACCGAAGCATCATCGACAAGTTCCTCGATGTCAAAATGAAACATATCGGGGAACTCTTGCACGAGAAAAGCATAATGAAAAATGATGATAAAACATGCAGCAAAAAGAAATGAAGGACTAACTGATGGGAGCCTAGTAGGGTTTGAAAGTGCATCTTGATACATTTAGGCCCCTAATTTGTTTTGGTGTATTAATGACAATAGTGATCAAATGCTACTAATATGGTTGCTAAGATGGATATAGGAATTAAGATTAAAATTGGCATTGTAGCTCTATCGATCTTGAAGAAATCGGCTTATTAGTTTTACTTAGACTCAAATTGTGCTTATTGCATATATTTTATATTTTCTTGAGTCTATGTATGCCGTACTATCAAGAGAGATGCGTTGATAGTTGATCCAAAGTTAAGTGCTCAAATCAAAATCTTTCGTTGAAAGTTTTGGAATTTTTCTAAGTTGGTTTTTGCTTTCCAGAAAAGCCGGATTGTTCGGGTTCAAGCCGGACTATCCAAAATCTACCTTCTGTTTGATTTTATTTACATGTTGGACTGTTCGGATTCTAGCCGAATAATCCAAAAACATATTTCCATTCAATTTATTTTTCAAGTCGGACTATCCGAACTCTGGCCGGATAATCCAAAAACTTGTTTCTGTTGAAATTATTTTTGAAGCCAAAACGTCCGGATTCTTTGCCGGACAATCCAAAAATTGCTCTCTGTTTGATTTTATTCCATAGACAAAACCATCTGGACCTTGGTCAGACTATTCGAAAACACTCTTCTGTTTGGACTTATTTTTGTCCCAGAATATCCGGACTCTGACCAGACTATCCAAAACACTGGTTCTATTTTGAATTTTATTTCGTCCGAATCATCCGGTTAAGCCCGAACTGTCCGGATGAACAGTGCGTGATTTTTTGCCTTAACGGACAGATTTGGTGCAAGGGTATAAATATCCTTCCCCTCCATAATAAGTGGGACGTGATTGCAACCCTAGACGTCCTGCCATTCTTTCTCCTTCTTCCTTGCATGTTGTTTTTGATCTTGAGGGAAGAAAAGAGATTTCTCCACACAATCTCCACGGGTTCTTGTTTGATCAATCTCTTGAGAGTTGTGTGGATGTGAGCTTGATATTCTTCGTTGTTTCTTGAGCACACGGCATCGGATCACGTCAACGAGTCTATTACTCTTGGAGATTGAGATCTCCTAAATGGCTAGGTGTTGATCCGCAAGCACCTAAAGCCTGTGGGTGACTGAATACATTTATACAAAGCTTCACCTCGACTTCAACGAGGTAACCAAATAAAAACCAAGGCTTATGGAGGTGAGTGCTTGGTGAGCATTAGGGTTGAAAGAGACCTAGCCCCTCGAGGTTTCCTCAATGGAGACGTAGGATCGGAGGATCCAAACTTTAGGAAAAAATCCTTATGTCCATCATTTATCTTGCTAGTTATATTTACTGTTGATCTATATATTTGCTAGCAAGTTTAAGTCTCATTGATTTCATTGGGTAGATTATTTTTGGCATTGGTTATAATGTCAGATCTGTTGTGCCCGAACCATCCGGTTATACCCAGACAGTCCGGACCTCGGATAGTTTTTAATCTTGTTCGGCTCCTAGAGTATCTGACTAAAGTTCGGAGGATAGTCCGGGTCCTAGAGGTTTGAACTAACCTGTTTTTGTTGAGAATTTCAGATTGCCTTTTCACCCCCTCTAGGCAACTTTCAATTGGTATTAGAGCAGGCTCTTCTCAAATGCTTAACTGCATGAAGAGTAAAGATGTGTGAAGAATCAAACTCCACCGACACCGACAAGAATAGTGTTGCAGGAAAGAAAGGCACAACATATCCTTTTAACTACTCTAAACTAAACTCTAATAATAATTATCTCTCTATACTAACTGGTCGTGCACCTTACTTTGATGGTACACACTATGCTACATGAAGACATAAGATGAAATTGTACATAATCTCTATGCATCCAAACATTTGGAAGATTATATGCACAGGTGTAGATGTGGATGACTCGAATGGTGATGATCATCAATTAACTGCTAATGAAGAACAAGCTATCCACCTCAATGCTCAAGCGGCGAGTGTTCTACTTGCCGCGTTGAGTCTAGAATAATTCAATAAAGTTTATGGGCTTAAAGAAGCTAAAGAAATATGGGAGACTTTACAAGTTGCTCATGAAGAAACCTCTTCTGTCAGAGAATCAAAGATAGAGCTTCTTGAAGGGAAGCTCGGAAGATTTGTCATGGAAGATGATGAAACTCCATAAGCGATGTATGATCGCCTTATGGTCATTGTCAACAAAATCAAGGGTCTTAGAAGCAAAGAGATGACCGATCACTTTGTTGTGAAGAGATTGCTTTGGGCTATAGCTCCAAGGAATCCTACCTTGGTGACTTTAATCCGTGAGCGAAAAGAGTTCAATAAAATCACTCCAAGTGATGTGCTAGGGAGAATAATAGCATATGAGTTAATGGAAGAAGCCAAGGAGGTCAAAGATCTTGCCAAGCTTCACAACAAGAGCAAGGATGTGGCTCTCAAAGCCAAGAAAAAAAAGAGTCAAGTGGCGATGAAAGCGATGATGAGGAGTTTGTGCTATTTGTCAAGAAATTCAGAAAGTTCATGAAGAAGGTTGGTTTTGACAAGTACAAGAAAAAGGGTGACAAATCAAAGAAAAGAAAGTCAAAAAAAGGGTGCTATGAGTGTGGCGACCTTGGCCATTTCATAGCTGACTGTTCCAAGAAAAAAGAGCAAGAAAGAAAATAGAAACAAAAGTACAAAAAGGAGAAGAAAGGCGGCGATGCTCATATTGGAGAGGAGTGGAACTTCGACTTCGATTCCGAGTCCGAGTCGGACTCCGACTCTAGCAAGAAGGGAGTCACCACCGTCGCCATCGCCAACGTCATGACTCCAAAGCTTTCACTATTTGGAGATTCGAGCGACGACGACATCATCCCCCATGTACTTTATGGCTAAAAGCAAGAAGGTAACTATGATAAATAAATCTTTAGATAAAGATGATCATAGTGATTCTAGCGATGATGAGTCTAGATTTAATGATGCCATGTTTAAAAGTATGAATAAGCAAGTTTTATCAAAATTTAAAGAGTTTATGGAAACAATAGAGGTGCAAGAAGCAACTTTAGAAAAACAAGAGGACCTTCTCATTAATGAGAAGGAAAGGAATCTTGAACTAGAGAGGCTTCTTGCTAAGGAAAATAAAAAGGTAGACAAGTTATCTAAGCAATCTTATTTAGTAAATGAGTCTAAGGAGGAATGAGAGGATAAGCTCAAAACTCTTAAAAGTGAGCTTATTGTTCTTGAAGAGAACAATAAGAGCCTTGAAGAGAGAGTTGAGTCTCTAATAACTCATCCTATTTCTATTCCTTCTATTGCGTGCACAAGTAGTGGTTATGCTAAATGTTATAATATTGATATTATTGCTTATAAGACTAACATGAAGGATATTGAATTATTAAGGAAGAAAAATGAAAGACTTGGCACCTTGGTAAGCTATGGGTGCATAAAAGCCTACAAGATAAAGAATACATTATACAAGACACTAAACACTCAAAATAGTGTCGAGAAGAGAGGTCTTGGCTTTCATCCAAATGAAATCAAGGTGAATGCAAGAAGGAAGTACAAGGGTAAGGAGATCATCAAGTTTGTAAAGGAAGAACAAAGTTTGAAGTAGATCAACAATAAGCCCTTTGCTTTATAAGCTACCTTTTATACATCTTATCTTATTAGGAGAAACCACCATGGTAAAGTGGTTGCTCAATTTGTTGGTAGTGAAAATAAAAAACCATTGAGATGCATTTAGATTTCTATAGTTCTTGTGACTAACATTGAAAGACCCAAAAAGGTTTGAGTACTTAAAAACAAGAACTGATCTATTTTGTAGGAATACTCCTCCAGCGGATCTAGTTGGGTGATGGACAGTGGATGTACCAACTACATGATCGGACAAAGGAGTATGTTTATCTCATTTGATTCAAATCAAGGTAATCATGAATTCATTGTATTTGGTGACAATTAAAAAGAAAAGGTAATGGGAGTAGATAAAATTTCTTTCTCAAATGATAATACTATTTCTAATGTTTTATTAGTTGAGTCTTTAAGTTATAACTTGCTTTCAACATATCAGTTATGTGAAATTGGTTACAGATATCTTTTTACTAATGAGGGTGTGATCGTTTTGAGAAGTAGTGATAATTCTATAGTCTTTATGGGTAAGTTGAAGGGAAAGCTTTATTTAGTCAATTTTGATCTAAATAAAGTTGATCCAAAAATTTGCTTAGTGGCTAAGACTAGCATGGATTGGTTATGGCATCGCCGACTTGCTCATGTTACGATGAGAAACTTGTCAAAACTTTTAAAGGAGAACACATCCTAGGACTAACAAATATTTTATTTGAGAAAGATAGGTTGTGCAGTGCATGTTAAGCAGGTAAACAAGTTGGAGCACCACACACCGCCAAGAACATAATGACAACAAGAAGGCCACTAGAGCTTCTACACATGGATCTCTTCCGACCAGCGGCGTAACTAAGTATTGGCGGTAACAAATATGGCTTACTAATCATTGATGTTTTTCTCGCTTCACTTGGGTATTCTTTTTGCATGATAAGAGCGAGATACAAGGAGTGTTCAAAAGCTTTGCAAGAAGTACTCAAAATGAGTACAAAGTTAAGATCAAGAAAGTGAGAAGCGATAATAGAAGTGAGTTTAAGAACACTAAAGTTGAAGAATTTCTTGATGAAGAAGGCATTAAGCATGAATTCTCCGCTCCCTATGATCTACCTCAAAATGGAGTGGTTGAATAGAAGAACCGAACACTAATTGAAGCAGTAAGAACAATGCTTAATGAGTACAGGACTTTATACATATTTTGGGCAGAAGCGATCAACACTGCATGTCATGCGATCAACCATCTGTATCTACACAAAATCCTTAAAAAGACGACTTATGAACTTCTAACCAGTAACAAGTATAATGTTTCATATTTTAGAGTTTTTAGAAGTAAGTGCTTTATTTTAAGTAAGCAACCAAGAAACTCTAAATTTGCCTCTAAGATCAATGAAGATTTCTTGGTTGGTTACGAGTCAAATGCACATGTCTACGTTATTTTCAATAAGACCTCTAGAATTATTGAAGTCACTAGGGATGTGACATTTGATGAGACTAACGGCTCTCAAGTAGAGCAAGTTGATCCAAGCGATGCAGGTGATGAAGAATCTCCATGTGAAGCAATCAAGAATATGCCAATTGGAGATATAAGACCAAGAGAAGAAGAGTCAACAGATCAACAACAAGTACAAGTAGAAGAAAGCGAAATACAAGAAACTCAAGAGCAGTAGGTGGTGGACAAGGAACAAGAAGTTCAAGAAGAAGTCGACCAACCACCTGTATAACATCAAAGAATCCATCAATGCATCCAAAGAGACCATCCTGTAGACAATATCCTTGGTGTTCTACGAAGGGGAGTAACTACTTGTTTATGTTTAGCAAATTTTTATGAATGTTACTCTTTTGTGTCTTCTTTGGAACAAGTTAAGGTGGAAGAAGCTCTTGAGGATGCAGATTGGGTGATGGCCATGCAAGAGGAGCTCAATAACTTCAACAGAAATGAAGTTTGGATATTGGTGGAAAGACCGAAGCAGAACATAATTGGCACAAAATGGGTCTTCTGCAACAAACAAGATGAGCACGGCGTGGTCGTGAGGAATAAAGCTAGGTTGCTAGCACAAGGCTTCACACAAATCAAAGGTTTAGACTTTGGTGAGACGTATGCACCTGTTGCTAGCCTAGAGTCAATTTGTATATTATTAGCCTTTGCTACTCATCATGATTTCAAGCTTCACTAAATGCACGTAAAAAGTGCTTTCCTGAATGGTCCAATCATTGAGTTGGTATATGTGAAGCAACCATCAGGCTTTGAATATCCCAAATATCCAAATCACGTGTTCAAGCTCTAAAAGACGCTCTATGGGCTTAAGCAAGCACCTAGAGCATGGTATGAATGCCTTACGAACTTTCTACTCAAAAAGGGCTTTGAAATAGGCAAAGCCAATCCTACCCTATTTACTAAGCATTTTAATAATGATTTCTTTGTTTGTCAAATATATAACGATGATATTATATTTGGTTCTACAAACAATGATTTCTATGAGGAATTTAGGAGGATAATGATCAAGAGATTTAAAATGTCAATGATGGGAGAGCTGAAGTTCTTTCTTGGATTCCAAATCAAGCAACTCAAGGAAGGCACCTTCATCAGTCAAACCAAGTACATTAAAGACATGCTCAAGAAGTTTGATATGAAAAATACCAAACCCATCAAGACCCCATGCAAACCAACGGGCATCTTGATCTAAATCAACAAGGAGCCAACATCGATCAAAAGGTATACCGTTCCATGATTGGCTCCTTGTTATATTTATGTGCATCTAGGCTTGATATCATGCTTAGTGTTTGCATGTGCGCAAGATTTCAAGTTACACCAAAATAATGTCATTTGGTTGCTGTTAAAAGAATCTTGAGATATTTGGTTCATACTCCAAACCTAGGGCTTTGGTACCCGAAAGGCTCAACCTTTGATCTTATCGGCTATTCGGACTCTGATTATGTTGGTTGCAAAGTCGATAGAAAAAGCAACTCTGGAACCTACCAATTCCTTAGAAGATCACTTGTTTCATGGTCTTCCAAGAAACAAAATTATGTAGCCTTATCCACAGCTAAAGCCAAATATGTAGCAGCCGGTAGTTGTTGTGCTCAACTCCTTTGGATGAAACAAAGCTTGAAAGACTCTGGGCACAATGTCACCAAGATTCCCTTGTTGTGTGATGAGAGCCATTAAAATAGCCAATAACCTAGTTCAACACTTAAGAACCAAACACAATGATATTCGCCATCATTTCTTGAGAGATCATGAGATAAAGGGAGATATAAACCTAACCCATGTGAGAACAGATAAACAGCTCGCCGATATTTTCACCAAACCCTTAGATGAGCACCGGTTTTGTGAGTTAAGAAATGAACTGAATATCCTTAATTCTCGCAACTTAGCTTGATACACTTGCATGTAAATGCCCATGTTGGAAATGAGGAGATAAATTAATTGCCTTCTTCATATATAATGGGCTACATTTTAAATAAATGCAAAATTATCTTATATTGTTTATGAATCAATTTGAGCTATGCCACATTATTCATGTTTATTCAGGCTTATATTATCTGTGGTAAAATACTATTTTTAGCCCAAAGTTCATAGCATATGTCTCCTTGAATTCTTGTGAGTTGAGATTTATGGAGGTTCCGGACCATCCGGCTAAACTCAGACAGTCCAGGCTTGGGACTTTTTGAAGTTCGGTTTTGAAGTACCCGGAGTGTCTGACTACCTCCGGATAGTCTGGTTCGCCTAGAAATCCAGATAGTCTGGATAACTCCGGATTGTCTAGGCCGGACTTTATAAAAGAAGACCTGAACCATCCGGCTATCTCTCTCCTCCTCACTTCTCTTCTCCCTCACTCCACCTCTCGATTTCTCCAGTGGTTTTCTTCGAAACTAGTCTGTGGGAGTCACAGGATCCATTGAGGGGGAGCCTAGGATCCTTTCGGGAGTGCCGATCATCTCCTTTTTATCTCTAAGTTTCTCTTTGAGGTATCCTCTGTTTTGACCTAGATTGGCGTTTTCCCTTCTAGTCTTTGGTTAAATCTTAAATCTTTTAGGCTAGAATAGGTCCTAGAGAAGTTGTTGCAATGTACCCCAACCACATTGTTGAGATCAATTGGTTTCGATTTTGCAGGGGCTCGGACAATCTGATCCTTCCTGGACAGTCCGAGTCCAGGATTTATGTTGCGTTTCAGTTTTCATTTCTTGATTCATATCCATGATTCAACTTTTGATCATTTGCTGCTTTGTAGCAGTTATCGCCATGTCTAAAGAGAAGTGCAAGAAGGCTAGGCACAATCTGAAGTAGTCTTCCGGTGATGATAGTGACACCAGAGGGTCTCCTCCTCTAGCGCCAAGTGTCAGGCAAGCTTCAAGAGTCCTTTTCAAGCGGCTTGCTTTGAGGTTGCACCGATTTCTAGACATCGGCATCCAAGTGCCTGCTGCCTCTTTAGTGCGGCCTTCTCCACCACCTCAGGGCAAGGGCAAAGGAAAGCAGCCTGCCACCAGACAGTCTAGTCAAAGTGATGATATCCTTCAGTTTGTATGAGGCGGACTCTAGAGGCGGGGAAGGAGAGAAATGAAGATCTCGGGGTTTATATGAGGGATGTGTCGGATTATCAGTTTCACTCTGGCTTCCAACAAGACTACTATAAGGGCGTCATGTTGCACAAGAGGAACCCGGTAGTCAAGATACAATCTACTGGTGGTCATGACAGAGGAATGTGGTGTGTTCAGCGTCTCTCAGTTCCTCTAGAGCGAGATCTGGGCCACCTCATTCTCTCCCACCAAGAGTTGCGTGTACGCTCCATACACTCACCTCAAGATCGACAGAGTCACCAAAAAGAAGATCGACAGTGATTGACATTTGTGATGTGAGAAACCAAGTTGAGATCAGCCTTGGTTAAATTAATGATGAGTGATTGATATTTGTGAGGAGTTAGTTTTGGGTTTAAGCTACTCATCTATTTTGGTTTGAAGTTTGCTCTAAGAAGAGGATAATACGTTGGTGATAAAAGTTCGTGTGCACCAGAAGGTCCAGTGTTGAGAGAAACATGTTTGCTTATCTTCTGGTGTGCAGGACTTGAATGCTACTCGACGGTCGACGGCAAGTGATCAAGACCAAGTGGGGAGCTTAGTGCCGAACGATCAAGGAGGCTGCGTGAAGTCGAGGATGATCCTAGTGGTACACATGAAGATTAAGCAAGTCATGGGATGAAGGTTGATGAAGACGGTATGTTGACAAAGTTGAGCGAAGGGGATGCCGGTGCAAGTGACAATGCGGCTCAAGGGATCAGGAGCGGGAGAGACTTATCGGCAGTCAAGATCGTAAGATGGAGGACATGTGTTAACTTCGGAACGCTTGCTTAAGGTAAAAAAAGAAGAGTACAAAGGTTTCACAGTTTGACCGCAAAATTGTGGGAGGCCAAGAGATGGAGAAGATCAGTGAGGGAGTGCGAGTTGAGTTGGAGGCCCAACCCACATCGAGTTTGAGTTCATCTCGGCCTCTAGGAGCAGCAAGCACTAAAATCATCGCTCAGATCGCATACGGACTCCATTTTCGACGTTCTACATATGGACGGAAAGCTAATTTTATAAGCTTTCCTATGGCACCGATGTCAAAATTCCTTCTAAATCAACGGGAATCTGTCTCTTATTAATCCTTTGTTTGATTCTTGTTTTGGAGGCTAGTTTATCGTATAGTTATTAATTTTTGTTTTTGGTTTGAGCTGAAATTTTCTGCACCTTTACAAGTCATCCTTCTTGTTGCTAGCGGCTTAAAAACTCATACACACACATTGTGATGTGATTCAAGTTTTCGTGCCTCTAGACCATCAACTTGAAGTATACTTTATCGGAGACAATTTTCTCTTGTGTTCTTTTCTAGTGTTTGTTCTCGTGACTATAACTAGTGTTTTTATTCTCAATAGAACCTGAGGTTCATCTCATATACACTAGAGTCACATTTTCTTATTATCCTCTTTTAAGTTCTCTCTGTGTTTCTGCTAGCTTTCTTTGCAGGAGCGTTTGGTGAAAGGAATAGACCATCTTTTCAAAAGAAATTGTTGACGATCCTATTCATCCCCACTCTAGTCGCCTATTTTGGTCCTACCATTGGTATCAGTGCAGGTTAAATCACTAGTTGACCATAACCGGCTCTGTGATCCATAGGTGACATGGAGAGACATGGAAAAATTCCTCTCTTTGATTGGCGTGATTTTTCGTACTGGAAGGTGCGCATGGAGGCCTATCTACAGAGCCAAAGAAGTGTGATTTGGGAAATAGTTGACTCCAACTATGAGATTCCCCCTGTTCGTACCACTTAGCCTCAGATTGAATAGTATGATAATAATAACAAAGTTAGAAATATTCTGTTCACGAGTCTGAGTTGGTATACTTCTTGAGTTCTTGATCTTTCTGGCGCTTTGATTTGCAAGATTTCTAGAGTTAGGAGAGTCTTCGGAGCTGATTTTTCTAAGTCTCATGGTTCTTCTCGCTGTTTGATTGCTCAACCTTCTTCAGAGCTTTGGATATGACATAGGAGACCATGGCATATGAGCTTTGATTTGCTTACTCGTTTGAGTGCCTTAGGCCTGATCCGAAGATTGCCCAAGCTCAAGTTTGAGAAGAACCTTGTGTGTGCTCCATGTCGGCATGGCATGATGGTTGCAGCTCCTCACCCACTAGTCAATCTAGTGATGACTGAATGACCAGGAGAACTTCTCCATATAGACACTGTTGGTCCTTCTCGAGTTCGTTCGGTGGGAGGGAAGTGGTATGTTCTTGTCATTGTTGATGATTTCTCTCGCTACTCTAGGGTTTTCTTTCTTATGAGCAAGGATGAAGTGTTCCCACACTTTCGGAGCTTAGCCTTGAGATTGTTCAAAGAACTCCCTGGTGCATTGAAAGCAATTCACAGTGATAATGGCATCGAGTTCAAGAACTATCTCTTTGATGCTTTTTGTCTTGAGCATGGCATTGAGCACCAATTTTCTGCCCCACGTGTTCCTCAGCAGAATGGCATGGTTGAGAGGAAGAATCGCACTTTGGTGGAGATGGCTAGGATGATGCTCGATGAGCATAGGACTCCTAGGAAGTTTTGGGCTGAGGCCATTAGCATGGCGTGCTACATCTCCATCCGAATCTTCTTGCGCACAATAATTTTGAATCTAACTTCTTATGAGCTGTGTTTTGGGAGGAAGCCCAAGGTTTCACACTTGAGAGTGTTTGGTTGTCGGTGCTTCATTCTAAAGCGTGGTAATCTTGACAAGTTTGAGTCGTGCTCTTTGGATGGCATTTTCTTGGGGTATTCTCCTCATGGTCACTTTTACAAGGTTTTTAATCTTGATACTAACACTATCATAGAGTCATGTGATGTGACCTTTGATGAGACAACCCCATGTGCTAGTGTCTCTTTTTAGTATGCAGGTGACCAGGAGATCGGTGAAAGCATCTTCTTGGATGAAGATCATTCAGCTCTTAAAGAGGACGAGGATGATCCACTACTTCACACTATTACACTCACTCCTGAGCTGGTTCCTGCTTCTTCTACTTCAGCAGAGGGTCCTGAAGCTTCTACATCTACTTTGGCCACTCTCGAGCATGCACTAGTGGTGTTTGAGGAGGAGGTTCTATCGTGACGAGAGGCCCCTCAGCACATTCAACGGCATCACCCTCCACACTTGATGATTGGGGAACTTGATGAGAGGGTAACAAGGTCTAAGATTGCTTCTCATGCTCATTTTACTGATTCTACATTCGTTGCTTCCTTTGAGCCTAATGATGTTAGTCATGCTTTATCTGATTCAAGTTGGATCAATGCCATGCATGAAGAGCTTAAAAACTTTGGGAGGAACCAAGTTTGGGCCCTTCTAGAACCACCTCCAAATGTTCATACTATAAGTACCAAGTGGGTTTTCAAGAACAAACAGGGGGAGGATGGGTCAGTCGTGAGAAACAAGGCTAGACTTGTGGCTCAGGGTTTTGATGGAATTGTGCCCAAGAGAATTCTGGGGGAACTGGAAGTTCTGGCCTAGGGCTAGAAGTTCTAGGTTCTGGAGCATCCAAAAGTTTCGGTTATAACCAGAAGTTCTAGGCCAGCCCTAGTTTCGGTTTCTGGAGGAATTGGAAGTTTCGGTTGAATCGGAAGATTCAGAACTGCCTGGATGAACCGAAAGTTCTGAGTCAAAATAAATTCCGGTCCAGAAGGTTATTTTTGGAAGTTCCGTTTAGAACTAGAATTTCCGATCCAGACGAACAGATTAGATCTGTTGAGCTTTAATACAGATTAAAGGCCCATGACAGGGCACTATATAAAGAGAGGAGGGGCTAGCACGAAAAGGTTGTTGCTATTGCAACTGGTTGTTGTTGCCATTGCTGCTACTGCTCCTGGTTGAGAGCCCTAGCCGGCACCTCTCTTCTCTCCTCGATTGCAAAGCGCTATGATCGATCACCCCGAATCTCGCGAGTGGTGCTAGCACGCCAGCGCGAGGTGATCCTATCCCCAGACGTGTGGATACCGTGGAGGCACTACTCCAATAGTCGTGCTCGTCGTCTTCTTCCCGTGGAGATCGTCAGATCGTTGGATCGCGTCATCTTCACCGCCGGATCACCGACGAACGAGCAGAGTTAGGAGGAGTAGCTCGAGGACGCGCTTCATTGACTCTACTTCCGCTGCCTGAGCGAGTCTCGAGGCTCAAAGTAATAATCTATGATCCCATTACACGCATGGTTCTTGGGCTAACGGGGCAAATTTTTGAAATTAAGCACTAGCCTAGCCTCCCCATAACCCAACAGTGGTATTAGAGCCTACGTGCATAGTGTTCGATCTGGATCGATCACATATGGTGATATGTGGTGGAAATAGATTGGATCTATTGTTTTTGTCATCGGATTTCTGGAAGTTCCGGTTGGACCAGAAGTTCCAGGACGAAATAATTTTCGATACAGAATGTTATTTTCGGAAGTTCCGGGTATGACTCCGAAGTTCTAGGTCCAGAAGTTCTGGTTGGACTGAAAGTTTCGGACAGAAATAAATTCCATACAGAAGGTTATTTTCAGAAGTTTCGGTGTGACTCGGAACTTCTGGGCCAAAAATAAATTCGAGTCAGAAGGTTGATTTCGGAAGTTTCGGCCCTGAGCCAAAAGTTCCGGGCCCTTCGACCGGAAGTTCCAGGCCTACTGGCCAAAACTTCCGGGTCTAGTTCAGTCACGTCTAGATTCCTTCTGACTCGTTTCTGCAGGGAATGTTGTGACTGGTATGGCCTTGCAAATATATGAGATACAAGCTTGTAATAACATGGCCTACGTGTCATGGTTGATTACAGCCTAAGGCTATTCAAATGTTGTACGACCTACGCGTCGACTGAGGAGTCATGGTATGAACCATGAGGTGATGAGTGCTTGTCAACCGGGTAATGAAGCTTGGATGATGAGGATAAAGGAGAAGAGGAGGAGATGACTCGACCGCGACGGAGCTGTCACGCGACTCAGGTACACGGGAGTCCGAC
>KE372917.1:196332-208909 GCA_000418225.1 Zizania latifolia
GGCTCGATAGCCGATAGGCGTTACTGCTCATATTTCTTGTCTATCTTATCAGTTGCAGGATCAAACTAATTGGCACGCCACGAACCACAAATTTAGGACCTGCACTAGAGCTAAGCAGATCTCTCAGGCCACGCGTGTGACCAAAAACTTCACCAACACCTTTGTCGAAAGCATCATCACCTGCAATGTTAGCAGCAAGTACAAACTCATCCTCAACATCACTAGCACTTACATAGCCTCCATCCTCTGTTGCAATGTAAGCTCGCTAGCTGGGACAATCCTTCATGACATGTCCCAAGCCTTTGCAACGGTGACACTGAATTGCCACAGAACAAGCAGTGGAGGCCGCCGTAGATGTGGACTTAGTTGGTGCCTTCGGGGCAGCTGATTTCGTCGTATCGGCCGGTGTTGTGGATGCGGAAGGCACTGCCATCCGAGTGGAAGGCACAGTTGGTGGTGGTGGTCGTGGTTGTCCACTCGGGCATGAAGAAGAAGCACTCCCGATGTGGTTCCTGCTGCATTGTTGTTGTTGTCGACCTTGCAATTCTTTTTCTGCCAACATAGCAAGATGGAACAAACGAGTGATAGTATTGTACTCTTTATAGTCAATAATATCCTGAATTTCATGCCGTAATCCACCATAAAAACAAGCCATTTTATCCTCATTATCCTCCTCTATCTCAGCGTGCAAACAACCAATTTGCAACTCCTGATAATACTCCTCAACGGTTTTATTTCCTTGATTTAAGCGCTGTAATTTTTTACGCAAATCACGTTTATATGAGGGAGGAACGAATCTAGCATGCATTGCTCGTTTTAATCTATCCCAGGTTTGAGGATCAGTACCCGCAGACACTAACTCATTCCACCATAGCAGAGCAAAACCAGTGAACTCACTAGTAGCTAATCGAACACGATAAATCTCAGGCACAAAGTGGAAATTAAATTTTTGCTCAACCGACATCTCCCAATCTAAGTAGGCATCTGCATCATATGTTCCAACAAAGGGAGGTACTGAAAATTTAACTTTGGAGTATGGATCATCATTACCTCGTGCGTGGCTATTACCATAACCACGCCTTCCTCCACGGTATCCGTCGCAGTTCTAATTTTGGTTGGGACAGCCTGCATCGACGTCAAAGTCATTATCATCGTCGGCGTCGTCGAAGAGGTTTTCCTCGTCATTATCACCAACGTTCTCATCCTGATGAGGCGGTCGCTGCTGTGCTAATTGTGCCTCCATGTTTCCCATGCGAGTGGTTAGGGTAGTGAAGGACCGTTCGAACTGCTCATGTAGCCGCTCAATTGATTCAGCCAACTCGCGTTGAGAATCCAGAAGATCCGCTCAGGAGACACACTCATTGAAGTTAGATGAAGGGGTACCGCCTTCATCTGCCATGTCAACAAGAAGAGAACAAGCAACGCAAAAGAAAAATCCTATGCAAAGGCACTAGGTGTAGTGGTGGCGTATGGAACGTGAGTTGGAGGCAACTCGTCAAGCGTCTTACCCACTCTTGCAAGTGTTCTTACCACACTGCAGTGAGGGACCGGTCAGCAAGGTGAAGACCCAAGTGGAGCGTGGGTAATTGCAAGTGTTGATCCTGTCTTGATCAAGAGAAAAAGTGGAGCTCGGTAGGCAATATTTAGTAGCAAGGAATAGCAAAATTTAATAACAGAATTAGCGAAGCTGAATAAAAGTCCTAATCACCTGTCAAGTCGCTGGCCGAGACTCGTCCTAAGGCCTAGTCTAAGCGAGCGAGAGTGGGATACAAAGGAATTGTAGGATGCGTGCACAATTGATCAGTGGTTGGGAAAGCTCAGCACTGTATAAAACCCATTGTTGCTATTCTGCTCCTTCCTTTGCTTTCTCTTTTTTTATCTTCCGTTCTCTCTTTTTTTTATCTTTCTTAATCTTTCTTTGTTTTTGATCTTTCTTTTCTTCTCTTTTTTTTGATCTTTCTCTTTTTTTTACTCCACAAAACACATTTGGCAATGGGCTGTGAAAACTTCGAAGCTCAGAAACTCAATCTTCCAGACCGATTTACTGAAAGGATGCGCGAAACATGGTTTCCTGCGCTCTTTCTTCTCTGTTTGGCTCACGGAAGAACTCCTCAATAGGTTTGTGGCTTAGAACAAGGAGGTTAGCGATGCAGGGCGATTAACTCAAGGCAGTTTGCAATCCTAACTACCGGCTTGCGATGCGGAAAAAAATAACTCAAGGTGGTTGCGATCCAAAACCGAGATGAACTCGATCTCTCAAGGAAGGCTCTCGCGACAAAACAAAACTCGAACTAGACTCAAGAACGCGACTCTAAACCAGCAACCAAACTTGAACTCGGACTCAAACTCAACAAGGCAAAACTGAAATCAAACTTTGCAAAAAGGCTCAAAGGGGTTTGGACAGCGGAAAAAACAACCTAAAGAAAACAGATTAGTGAAATATTTTTGTGTGGCTTTTTCTGGACTCTGGGTAAAGGAACAAACACGGATAGATTGAGATACCTATCGGGCAACCTTTGCTCTGATACCAACTGATAGGTGTCTAGGTCCCGATCTTCTGAAAGGTAGATAGGTTGGATTGGTGGAGATCTCGACGTTGGCGATCCAAGACTCTAATCCGGACGGATCAAACCCTTGCAATCGTTACACCACTGCTCCGTTGGTTATCAACCTCACCGGAACGTGGTTGACCTCACCACGAAGGCTAATTCCTGCAAGTGAATCCAAGAACACAAGCAAGAACGGAAAGAACGCAATCTGAATTGCAGATATAGATGAAGCACGTTGATAGTTTGAGGTTTTACAAACCAATGCAGCAGCCTATTGGTCCGGTGCAAGGCGAAATCTAACACAAGAACGTGTAGATGCAATCTAAGCAAAACCTAACCCTAAACAAAGGCGATGGTGGTCTATTTATAGGTTTTACAAAAACGGGGGACGCCAATCAAGACACGGGCCGTACCCTAGGAATATGGGCCGAGCCCTAAGGATGCTAAACCTAAAGAAGTCGAAGAAACTATTGAGACTCTGACTCGTCTTAATCTAGGGTCTGACTTCCGACTGGAATTAGTGACTTCTGATCGGCGGTTTCGAGGTCGGTGGTCGGTCGATGGCGGTAGGTGGTCGACCGATGGCACTCGGTGATCAGCCGATATTGCCAGCGGTCGGCTGAATGGTGGTCGGCAATCGGCCGATGGCGTTCGGTAATCGACCGATGGCACTCGGTGATCGGCTGATAGTGCCAGCGGTCGGCTGAGTGTTCGGTGATCGGCCGATGGTGTCAGCGGTTGACCGAGTGGTGGTCCACTTCATATCCAACTCCTCTACACCATCTCCCATATTCCTAAGCAACAAAGTATCACACGAATTCAGTAGCATCCCATCCAAATAAGCATTATTATAGTTGCTAAGGAACGAATTAACCTCATGATTTAGGCGACGGGCACGGGCGCGTGTGATCGGTCCTTGTAGCTGTATTGTTGGCGAAGATGATGGGAAATCGATGGATGTATCCTGTGGAGAGATGTCCTCATCAATACGTGAACCTACAGGGTCACACACTTAATGGGTTGGAACACTGGGTTTAAATAGGATTCGAATTGGGCTCAGTTTGGATAGAGATCCAAACGGTTTGGGTAGAGATTTGAACAGATCGGATAGAGATCCGAGTAGAGTCCTGGTTGGACCCAGAAGGGCCCAAGCTAGGACGTCTATAAATATGACGGCGAGAGCTTATGCAGGGTATGCCTTTTTGGTGCGTGCTAATCTGTTAGCTACCGCGAAACCCTAGTCGTCGTCGTCTTTCCCGAGCCTGACCACCTCGTTGATCGCCCGAGTGTGGATACCAGTAGAGACGTTGCTTTACTGCTACGCTCATTGGCATCGGCACCGCTGATTTCATCGGCGTTGTCATCAGCTCACGGGAGTTCGGGCGAAGGCTTCCTGACCACGTTGAACAGCTTCCTGACCACATCGGCGCGTGCGTGTTGGATTGGTTCGCTACTCCAACACTTCTTCTGCTGCACTGCACGTCTATTGGTAATGATCTATGGTCCCTCTCTTAGCAAGATTACCTAGTATGCGTGGTAGAAATTTTTGTTTTTAACTAGCGTAGCCTCCGCGTCCCCAACATTCAACATGTGCGGTTCATGGACCCACTAAAAATAAATCCAAGAACAATTAAAGCAAATCTCGATAATGGTTAGACCTATGCGCTGGAAACACTTCTAGAGCTCTAGTTAAAGCAATACTATACGTATTTCTACCCTATCACTTTGGGTAAGATTCCATACCTAAATGTTCTTTCTTTTTACATGTTCCTTGAGAAATAAACATATCCTAACCTATGACAATATACCACTCGATTCTCCTTGTAATTCAGTAGAATATTAGAAAGATCATCATCTTTGACTTATAAGATAATGCACCCGAGTGTTACCAACCTGTCATTCACTTGCTACAAAGGCAGACAAATGTGTTGTGCCTTAGTAATATTTGATCTTTGCTCTCTAACAAATAAAGCTAACATGAGATCGCACATATACAGAGTATACAAAAAATATATCAAGAAGAGTAATAGGTTCCACCCATATGTGAAAGAATGGATAGTCCGACATGACTTTCCTTATCAAAACAAGGAGCAGTCAATAATTTGTGTGGATTTTATGTTATGAAATGTATGCAAGGATTCACATGAGATAAGACGCTCAAGGTGAAAGATATTGATGTAGGAGGACTATTCACATTAATAGTTGTTTTTTAATCTAAGATGGGTTATAATGATTAATTTCTTCTATTTTCATGCTACAACATCTCAAACTATCCGCGAATCAATTATGCCTATTGAAATCAACGCACTTCAATAACTTGTCAGATTCATCAATGACCATGTCATTTATCCACTGGGCAAGTATAATGTTCAAGCATCTGTACCCTCGAGTACTAAGGATGCATAGAGATCAAAGCCTTCACGTAGCAGGAAACCATAGACTGTTTATCCTTGTAATAAAAATTTCTCACATTCGAACCGTATGAAAACATATATGCACGCTTATGTAAATATGTTGTGATTAGAATTGTATAAATATGTTAATATTTAACTTAATATATGGCGTACTAGTTTGATTTTACAATTTGCGTGTATAAAATTTGATGTAAGATATAAGTACAAATTTAACATATATGTGTCTAAACTCTAAACCCTATAACATAAAAGGAGAAAAACTCATTAGTGGCGGTTCGTATTATGAACCACCACTATTGTTGCCTCTATCAGTGACACTAAACCTGCCACTAATGACAATTTTAAACCACCACTAATAACATTTCCTATAGTAGTCGAAGCAAGTAAGTACCTAACTAGTAAAAATCTAAAAAAACAGGTGATTTTTAGCTTTTTTACCAGTAATCCATTTTTAGATTTTACAACTAGAGTTTTACAATCTAAAGCTAGAATCTAGATTGTTTGAAGAAATTTCAAATTTCAGGAGTAGCTATGGCTTCTAGAAGTTTCCCAAAATAGACCTTACTATCTTCCCATGTAAATTATTGATCAAATACACTAATAAATGAACTATACTTTTAGCTGAAATTCAGTCAATTAATACACTCTTAAAGTTCCGCCACTATGTTCTGAAGTGTAGATTGATTACGAGTGAAACCAAGTTTATGACAATTACTTAAGAACAAAAACAAATTAATTAAATATTAAAAAGTTTTGTAAGATGTTTACGAAGTTTTTTTAAAAGTCATGCCATTTAGGGGCTTATGAAGCATACCCACAAACCGTCCATCCACCAATGTCATACCGAAAGATCAGCTTTGGAAAGAATGAAAGAAAAGATGCAAGTACATGCTTCCCGTCACTAGCAAAATCTTGAATTCTTTTTTCTTGGCCTGGCACAGGGAATAGGGGAAGAGCTTGCGTGTGTGCATGCACGAACACCTGCAGAAGGTAGAAGGATTCGGGGTATATACTGAATTCAGCATGTTTCCATTAGCTATATTCCAGAATCTGATACACCACCTGTTAGATACAGTGGTTCATTTAAAGCGTAATGCCAGAGACATAGGTAACATTTGGATTGACATACAAATGGCCTGGGACATGATAAAAAGGTAAATCAAAAGGCTATCCCGTGTAAGTTATATCTATAGCTTGTGCTACAAAAGTCCAATCCCCTTTTGGTCACATTCTTATCTGAACCATCAAGTTAATGAATTCAGCTGGGTACTGCAAACTTCATACAATGTCTATCAGAAGCCTGCAATGAAGTACGAAAATAAAAGATCACAAGTGAGCCTTATTTGATTTTTTTTGTCATGTAGAGATTATGATAATCACATCCTATCAAAATATCATGCAATTTATTTTCATATCTAGACACCGAAAGAAATGACAGTATTGGCAATCAAGAAAGAAGACATGCACTTGTGTCATGAACCATTTGAAAATGCCCACTAGTATTAATTTGTCCAAACTGCATATATAGAATACCCCCGTGTCGCTATAACTGCCTAAAGTTACTATTATTAAAAAAACAAGCCTTCTTAATATTACCCTTCATAAAAGTGCTCAATTAGTAAGGGTCTATTTCCAAAGTGCATAAAAAATAGATGTGAGCATCTGTGACAAAAAGAAGAGAAATCAGATTTCTTTTCTAGTTTTTACACAAAAAGTTATGAATTTTACTGTGATATAATGCATATTAATTTTCAGTGGGCCTGCACATCATATACATGATCACCTTTTCCTTAGATGATTTCTAGATAACAAAAAAGTGCCAATAGATTTGTTACTTCTCCTCACCACCAAAACATAATCCATATTTCCTATGTAAAGGTAGGTTGTGTTTGGATTTGGGGACAAGGAGATGGGATTGGAATATCAATATGCGTTCAAATAACTCAATAGGAGAAGATTGAGAGTTATGATTGCCCCACCATCCCAAGCCCTATCTCACAGAAATGGAGTCTTAGTAATGCCATCATGTACATCTTATAACTATTTCTTTTGTTTTTCTTGAGCTAATATCTTCACCATTTTGTCCATTCAACAAAATTATAGCTTGTGTATATTATCAAGGAAATTTCTACAGAGACAACAAGCAATGCTTCTGTGGCTTAGACATGTAAAGGTATAATAACCTAATTATTTAGGCAAATACCAGTAGTGTGTGTTTCAGCACAGTTGCTGTGCAGATATTGCTCCCACGGTCTCGAGAAACCACCAAGCGGACATGTGGAACAGTTTTCCAGCTCTCACCAAGAGCAGGCTTGGGAGCTCCATTCCCAGCAACCATATGGTTAGTTACCTGGAGTCAGTGCAGGAGGGTAAATCGACAAATGAAAGTGATGAGTGTGTTTTTGTTTTAACTTTTAACACACATGTTAAGCACACAGCATGCATTATGCTTGTGCATTGCGGCAGATGTCAAATTAATATACTATAAGATCTAAAATTAAAACACAAAAAATATCCTTTCTAAAAACTATATACATGACCATATTAAATCAATTAGTCAACTACATCTGCACATGTGCAAAGCAGTGTTTAAAAAATCGGCTGCCTAGCACGCCTAGGCGTTGAAAGGTGGCACACCACGTCGTTTACACCTGACACGACCTAATTAGGTGGTTTTCCGCTTAGGCAGAGCTAGGTGGTCCTAGGCAGTGCTAGGCACAAGTAGAAAGAGCAAACTGGGGGGCCACCTAGGCCGGTTTGGGTGTGAATTAGGACATTGAAAGGGAGTTGGGAACTTGGGATATGCCTCGATTAGGTTTTTCCACTTCTCCCTTTGCTCCATAGGGCTGCTTCCAGAAGACGAGTAGCTTCTCAGCTCTTGCTCGTCGTTGGTCGAAGCTCCCTGACCGTCCCCGCCGAGAGTTCCCAAGCTCCCTGGCTACCGTGCTCAGTGCTCCTCTAAGTCCTCTTCCATACACAATTGGTCATATAGCCTATAGGAGCAAATCTCCATGGCCACTGTGAACCCGCTTGACTGCAGCCTGTAGGAGTAAAGCTCCCTAGCCGCTGTTATGCGTGAGCTTGCTTGGTCACAGTCCATGGGACCAAAGCTCCTTAGTTGCCTTGAGCTCCTCGTCCAGACAATGACTCGCCATGCTCTTCCCTCTTCCCCCATCCCCGCTTGACCAAAGCTCCCCAATAGCTTGAAAGAGACAAGTCAAGAAAAATCCTCAAGGTAAATAGATATTGTCAATATCTCTTATTAAAATGCAAATTTATAATTCATATGTCATATTATCTATATCATCTAGGCACTGACACATAGCCACTGCCTAGGCACTGACGCCTAGCCACCGCCTATGTGCACCTAGGTACTAGGCACACCCCCCACAGCCTGCTTACCGCCTACCGCTTTTTGAAATATTGGTGCAAAGAATGTTGCAAACTTGCAAACAACACATATATCTCTATATATACGCAGCCGCAGAATACCCTCTTAATTAGGGAGCATGTAGAACAGACCATCACCCCCAAGTCCTTTTATAGGAGTAACAGGAGAATGTAAAGATAAGGTCTGAACCATATAAATTTCTATATTAAACAAACACAATAATATGTGAATTTTTGTTTGGAAAACCAAGCAGTCACCACAAAGCCCAGTTCACAACCTAAAAGTTCATCTGACTTTCAGATTCATTAACTGTGAAGAAATATGTATACTGATATATCCTTGGATTTGGAACCTTCTGAAATTTGGTAGTTAGCATTCAAGGTAACTACAAAAAGTTGCTCCGAATGATAGGGACTACAGTGACTTTCCAAATTAGGAAAATAAACTAGAGAAAATAGAGACAAGTTGTTCGTGCTCAGGATAAGGAAAAGCTGTTTTCTTTGCAGCCTTGCATCATACAAATTAAGATTCCACACAGCAATATAGAGGTGAAGATGCACACGAACATGCCCACTAAACTTAATATTATATGACCAATTTACTTTATAGTTTATATAGCTTATCTCATAAGTAAAGCAGTAAATGAATCATATCCAGATACATGGCACAATCTGTTCACAAGATGGAATGCTGAATTAGAGAATTTGTACCCAACAAACACAACTAAATAAAGCAAATTGCACATCTAGAGAACAATAAAAAAGAGAATTCACTAGGGCACTAATCCACCCATCATTGGAACATTGAAGTGACCAAACTAAAAATTTGCACATCCATATAATATTCATTAAGTGATTCACACAAGATTACTAATCCACTCATCATAACCTGAAGTGAAGACATTGACTCATGACTAGCACCAAGCATGGGAAACATTATCGTTGAGAGGCATGTGACCACAGCACATCTCCTTTAATTCTCATTTAGCACTTGACCTCAAGTGTGTCCACCATGAGGTGTAACCCCACCTGCTCCTATCATATACCTATTTTGTGTGAGGGAGTTGGAATCCAAGGCAATCTGGAGGTTGAGGGTGACCTATCTTCATGACTTCATGTAAGGAAATTCAAGCAACCAAAACTTGTGTAGATTGGAGAGACTTTGGTTGACAATAGAGTGTATCCAGCAATTTGAACAAGGAGTTCTCACTTGCTGGAAAGTCAGAGGGCGCTGGGTTTCAGACAACAAATGGACATCATGTTGTACCGCTAACCAGGAGTAGGTCAAATATAGCCAAGGCATCAGCTTCACCATGAGGGCATGCGGGCCACAGCAAAGTGATTTGCAGGATGGGGATCAAATGGGGTTAAATGAGAAAGGAGGATGGGGACCTAAATTCAATTGAAAGGGTTGACCGTCATGATCGTGTGACATTCTTAGCCATGACACAATTGAAGGCATACTGAGAGGGTTATTAATCTTGTGTTATCCCCTAAAAGGTTGTGATAGTGTCAGGGACAGGAATATTATTCCTAGCCCTTGACCTTAGGTTATACTTGAAGGAGACGGCCGGCTTTGGCCCCAGACCTCGCCGGCGCGGAGGAGCCGTTTGCGTAGCGCGCCGGCAGAGGGGAATGGATCCAATCCGGCCAAATAGATAATAACTTGCTTGCTTTATTTCTGCTGGCCAACAGGCCTATTTATAATACAAACTGACGGAAACAACTAGGACTCTTTTAAGGATAACAACTAGGACTCAATCTAAGACAATCTTCAAAGATAGCAACTCAATCTAACACAATCTCCAAAGATAACAACCTATCCTAAACAGGACTTACTTTAAACCTTTCTTAACTGAAGATAACTAGCATATCTTATATATTTTGGCCAGCCATGAACTATAGCCTGATTAGAACTCTTGTTCTGCAATCCTACTCTGATTAGGAGTCCTACTCAGATCAGGTTTTGTCCTCTTTTTACGTCTGGAATACGTAATTCCCCATATGACAGATAGGCAAGCCAATGGAAAACCTAGCCGCTCAAATGGAGATGAAACCCAACATTGGGTTTCAACTCTAGCATACCCCAACTTGAATGGGATTGAAAGGCTTTAAAAAAGAAGAAGATTAATCTTGTGTTAGCCTTTTAATACACCTTAGCAACATTGACTAGGAATTCCCAATTTGGTAAGTGGTAACCAAAGTAAACCACTTAGTTTTCTCAAAATGGCATGATTTGCACAAACGTGTTAAAAGAAGTTACTTCATACAGTAGCTTGATGGATCAGAACAACATTTTAAAAAGCCGTTTGCAGATACACTCAACCCAAAGAGTACAGAGCAAATACCAACAATTATTAGCAATCAAATTAGACTCGAGCAGAATTACCAGAACAGATAGATTATGCTCGTCTGCTAACTTCTTCAGAATCATAGCCACTGATAGCATCATCGATCGCCCTGTTAGGTTAGTAATACAGGCACATACAAAAGGAAACAACAAGTTTAGTTCAAACTAAACTTTATAAATTAATTATAACCCTCTAAGGAAGCAATCATGTTAGCAAGCAATGATTTGGAACAACAATCATTAACAGAAGCACATCGAATTTATGGAAAGCTCCAATTATCAATATGTCATTGTATGATTGCAGGTTAATAGCTCACAAGACATTTTTTCTAAAGTTCCTATCTTGCAAAATCAGATGTAATGCATCTCAGCGCTTAGGGCATCCCTCCTTATAGAGCATGATTTACTTCTTGCATAGCTAAGTGCTAAAGTGCAATTCCATGCAAGTACCTTGTGGATACTTCCCACTGATGATAGGAGCAAGTAGAGAAGATATTGAGTCAATGATAAGCAAGCATATCTTGCTACTCCCGTTGTTTACCTAACATAAGCATGTGGCATGTGAGAGTTTTTTAAGGCAGTTATTTCATACATCCCTTCACACTTACCTTTTTCTTCAGTGACAATTCAAGTTGATGTAGTACCTCAAACAAATTGAATATATCAAATACTGATTCACAAATGATGCTGCTCATGACCCTGTGGAGTCTCACATGCTTTGGCTGCAAGTCAAAATGTGGTAAATAGAAACAATTTAAGTACAATATCAAATTGTCAAATGAGTCTTACTCATCATAGTAATCCAATATTCCAATCATAGTTATTAAGGCGAGGCGGTGAACTAGCGGTAAGGCATAAGGCTAGGTGGTAAGGCGTAAGGTGAGGCGATGCCTTATACCCATAGAAAATATAGAATTTAGGGAAAATATCAATAGATAAGTAGCAAATTCTAAATTGCTCACATATGCAAATCATTGCAAGGGCTGATAAGGAGTCTAGTGAGAAGCAAAGTGGATCTTCACGTTGACAATGGAGCAAGAACTGTTGCGATTTGGCACTATGCTATTATCTTTACCTTCAAGATTAGTTTTTGAATGAATAATTGTTATTGTGTTCCACTTTTATGTAAATATGTTATTTTCATTTCATGTTTGCAAGCAAAAGGTTCTGGCTTTGATCTATGAACAATGATTGTTTTATTTATTGTAATGATATTTTCTATAGACATACAACAATGGTTAATGAATTATACGTTTTGAATCTTGAAGTGCTTTTTTATTTGAATCTCACATTTATTTGGCATTATGGCTTAAGCCATACAAGTGAGAAACACATGAATAAGCTCCATAAAGATGGCTTTGTACTCTCGTTTGATTTTCAATCATTCGAGGCATGTGAAACTTGTTTACTTGGTAACATGACAAGGGCACCTTCCACGAGTCCTCCTGTGCGGCTGCTGCGCTGATTGCGCGCTCTGTGGCGCGCCGCACGTCACGCGCCCGTCGGCGCCTAGTATACGTGCGTCCCCACATGACAAGGGCACCTTCCACGAGTCATAGTGAGAAGGCAAGTGAGTTACTAGCACTTGTATATACTGATGTATGTGGAGAAATGAGCTTAATGGACAAATGATTTTCAATAATTCATAACATTCACTAATGACTTTAGTAGATACAACTATATCTATCAAATGAAGCATAAATCCAAATCGTTCAAATAATTTTAGAATGCCATGCTTTGTACACGCTCATACGTCTTATATGCTCTAAATGTACGAGTAGATACTAATCAGATCCAGATGAAGGTCATTGGATAGCCGTAAATAACATTCTAAAGTACTTAAGGACTAAGAATATGTTCCTTGTCTATATATG
>KE372917.1:262327-273507 GCA_000418225.1 Zizania latifolia
ATCGTCCAAGCTTCATCACCCGGTTGACAAGCACTCATCACCTCATGGTTCATACCATGACTCCTCAGACGAGACGTTATTGCCATCACCCTTGAAAGAATAGCTCTCGCCGAGGCCCTAAGGGATAAGAAGACCCAAAAAATTAGAGCATATCCAAGCGAGGTGAATAGAAGTTTACCAACCTACAAACTGACCAGGACTATCAGGCTAGCGTTTCACCACCTTCTTCACCGAGAGGAAAAAAGAAAGGGATGTTAAAAATAGGAGCGGTTGCTGTGACGGCCATCACTGGCCTTTTGCGCTCATCCGGGGCAACCAACACAACATCCAAGCACCTAAGTGTCAGGGTAAGTAGCGCAACACAGGGAGAGAGATCAGCATATGATAAAAGCTCCAAGCATGACATAATACCCTCCTACATCACGTTGCGTAGATGGTTGATCATCAAACACTAAAGTAAGCAGACCAAGGCATAAGAAAACAAACCAGTGGTGAACCTATGGCCGAGGGTCCTCAACGTTGTAGCCCCTCAACCTCATGGCTAACATGGAGGTCAGCACTTTACAGATCTTTAGGGCAGCAACACCGCCCGGGGTGTTAGAAGCCATAAGAAGCGATGGAAGAACGTAGCAGATGACCTAGTGATAAGGAGAAGAAGAATAAGCGAAAGCTCCTTGATAGAAGCAAAGAAAGGTTCACTGGTTAAATAAAGGCGTCACCCCAACCGTGACATCAGCCATGACCACTGCGGAGGGACGATAATTCGGTTGCAGCGCACCTCTCTGCTGTGTTGATGTGATGGTTCCCCTATGTCCCATCAACTGCAATGCATTAATTGTGAGCAGAGAAGACCAAAAAGCAACATTTTAGGTGCCCGACGGAGCTTGTGACGTTTGGGTTCCATGTGCGCTTGAGGGCTCGTACGCTTGGGGGCTCATGCCCCTGAAACCTCATGTGCTTGGGAGCTCGTGTGCATGAGACCGTGCACTCTCAGGGGCTGGTGCGCTCGAGAGGTCATGTGCTCAAGGGACCATGCGCCAAAAGCCCTATATGCTCAAGTGATCGCGTGCTTGGGGGCTCAGGCGCTTGAGGACCCGAGTACTCGAGGGACCATGCTCGGGGCCTCGAGTGCTTGAGACTTTCTAGACTCGAGCCTCATGACCAGAGCAGTATGTTCTTGGGAGCTAAGTCTCGAGGACCCAAGTGCGATCTCGCTGAAGATCACGATGGCCCCAAAGCTTCGGCGATTGCTTTCTTCGAGCAAACTCCTCCCAAGCAACTACAACACCAGTGAACAAGATTGTTTTTGACCCTCGAGCTCGAGGCTCGAGGGCTACAACATGTGGGTGCACCTATATGGTGCACCTCATGCAAAGAAGAAAATTGAAGCTTTTTTAGGTCTATGAAACTTTGAGAAGAAGTACAAAGACTCAGATTAAAAGATGAGCTTCTCCTAGCTTGTTCAGTCGAAGATTTTCAACTAAGCTAAGAAGAGCTCGGGGGCTGCTGTTGGGGATGTGACCCTAGGTACCCCATGTTGGGCTTATCAGTTTGGACTAAGAGCAGGCTAAGTCCAGCATTGGAGTCCAATATGGCCCACGAAGGAGGGTTTGGTTCCGATAAAGAAGGATAGGTCCTTATCGGGAGGCCGAGCCCTAGATATGGTATGTACAGATGTGTTTGTATCAGAGTGCTTGTAATTAGGAGATTAGCACCCGAGTTCGGTAGGTAATCGTAGATATCCAAGAGACCAACTCGGGATAGAGTCCTGGGTTGTTGGGCTCACCTGTAGAGTACATAAAGGGGGCGAGGCAAGGCATCTTATTCTTTTTGATTTCAACGCCTTAAGCCTTCATAGCTTAATTGCGTTGCATTGTAAGGTTAGACACCTTATTTTACACCAAAACACTGGATGTAGGGCTATTATCCTTTAGGAGACCTGAACAAGTATAAACCTTGACTCTTGTTTACACCGTAACTAGGTAGTTATAAAGTAGTCATCGGGTCTATTATGAAACATGTAGCAGGATGTGAGTGATCAAGATGTGATTTGCCTCTCCTTATGGGAGAGATATCTCTCGACCCCTCGATGTAATGAATTATGGAAGTGCATGGCTATGCTGATGTGATTAAGGAGTTAATCACAAGTTATAATCCAATATAGAGATCGAGAGAGGGATCGAGCTATTGATAGGATGGCACAAATCTCACCTTGTGCTCGATCAATATCGTGAGGCAAAGGGACATGTACATGAGATACATTACAAGGTTCAGCCAATATTATCTTTACGTATACTCGGGTTAATATACTTTGCTAGAGGCCGCTGTTAACAGAGTATGGAAAGGAGTTTCCATACATTAACCAAGCTATACGTGAACCTACAGGGTCACACACTTAACGGGTTATAACTCTGGATTCAAATAGGATTCGAATTGGGTTGAGTTTGGAGAGAGATTCAAATGGTTTTGATACATCGGGTTGAGGCCTGAACCAGTATAAACCTTGGCTCTTGTATTCTAACATCGACCATCGGGTTCAAAGGCACTGTGCTTCCCTTACACACATCTAATCATCATCTCAGGTACCCTCTTGGGTGGACTGATCGGTGATTCATTGACAGTTAGGGGTCGCGTTGCTTTTGCCATGTCAACTTTTAGCCAAGCCCGGCATGATGCTCATCTTGGGCAACACGACATACGTGGCCGATTCGCTCGAAAGGTTAATCCCTTTAGACTCGGATCCAACTTCTAAGCGGTCGTCAAGCTAGAGTCTTGATCCTTTCTTCCCATGAAAGGACGATCGATCTGCGGAGCGCCTGGCTGACGCCATGTAGGAGTTAGCCCTGGGTCAGCTCTCTGATCAGGTAGCAGAACAAGTCATCCGACAACTCCATCAAAACTTCAGGGAATCATCTCCTCGAGGTTCCTGACTTCAAGATGATTTTCTCGAGCATGCCGGAGGACGCCTCGTCGGATCACTCACTAGGCCCTGGTCTAGGTCTGCCGAATATTATACCACGACCCCTGGATATAGTTCCTCCTGTTGCTCCTAGTCGACAAGGTGGCGGCGAAGAGGGCCCAGGGAGGCCTGATGTCAGGATTGGTGCATAAGCGGCATCAGTTCCCCACACCCGAGACTATATGGCTATACCGGGGGCTCGAAATCTCGCTTCGAGCACGCGAAGGATTAGTAAAAGACAACAAGTCTACAAATCCCTCAGGGTCTTGTTTGACCTAATGTCGGTAAGCGTGTGTGTAGCCCAAGGGCCATGCATTCAGTACTATATGGCCTAAAGTCCCTCGAGGTGAAAGTGCAGCTAAGACGTAAAATTGCAAACGACGAAAGAAGTTATCCACACTTCATCAAATAATGGGAAACCATAAGTTCTCAAAAGCATGAAATTGTTTTCTAATCACTACTAAACACTTGATGTAGGACATACACAACTACTCTTCAAGAGGTGGCGCCATGGGATCCTAAGCTTCTGGAGACAACGCTGCAAGATCTTGGTCCTCGAGAGACGACGCGGTAGCATCCTGGGCCTCGGGGGATGTAGCAGGGTACTCGGGAGGAGGCAGGAATTGGAGATCCCCAGTGATCATGATTGTGACATCCTCCACCTCCTGCTGGAGTGCCATAGCTTGCTCCTCTTTAACCCCGGCGAGCATACTGCGCTCCAGCAACCAAAGGTCATCTGTTGGGAATTGGGCCCAAACATAGACCAAGGCTTATTCGGCCCCAGCCTTTACTGCCTCATCGATGAGGAGACAGAGCTGGGTCTCGAACCCCTCAAGCTTGTACTAGAACTCTGCCTCAGCATCCTCAACCAGAAGCGAGTACGCCTGCTCGACCATTGCGCAAAACTCGACCGCTTCACTCTCAAGCTCCTCGATTCGGGCCCGGTCCCAATCACGCCTCCCTACAAACAGAAGACCAATGAAGATTAAGACAAAGAGATGACAAGGATAAAGGAGTGACCGTCCAGAAAAAGCTTACTTTGATACTCAGCCATAAACGACTCTGCCGACTCCTTCACCTCATTGAGGACCCGTTGGGTGTCTCCCTCAGCCTCCCTCGCCTCCTCGACCGCGGTCCTTAGAGCCACTGCTTGGTGATCGGCCTCCTCAACCATGGTCCTTAGGGCCATCGCTTGGCAATCGGCCTCTTCTACCAAATTAGTGGCATTCTCGGCTGTTACCACAGCACCGGCCGCGGAGGTCTCTGCCACGATAGACCTCTACAAAAGCTCGACGTTCCGGGCCAGGAGGTCATCATGCTCATGGCGGAGAGCTTCAATCTCTAGCGTGTACTGTGCCCGGAATAGCTGCAGAACACAAGCAAGCTATCAGGACAGCAATCCAAGACAAAAACAACCCGAAAAGGGAAACAAGACTTACATCCTAGGGCCGATGTAGGAGCTGTGATCTCCACATCGAGGGCTTCCGAGCTAGCCACTGCCTCGAGGCCGTCCACTACCATTGGGGAAGGGGCTGGACCTCTGGACCAGCGCCCTCAGGGGGATTGGTGACTCCCTCCTCTACCATCGCACCTTCAACAGTGGCCACCGACTCAATGACCGGAGGATCAACCATCACCTTTGGCACCACGGCGACATCCTCGCCTTCCTCGACCACCACAGTCATAGCCTCCCTGGTAATTGATGCCTCAACACTAGTATCGGCGTCCGAGAGTGATGGGGTCACCACTGGTCCCAGCGGGAGGTCAACCCCATCTAGCCTGCAGATCAAGATAAATACAAATCAGCAACAGAGACAAAGGGCTATACATAGGCACCAACTCCAACCTTACCTCGATGTCAGGTGGAAAATTTTTGAAGCTGCCCACTTGGGCACCTTCACCGGAACGGCGCGGGGAGAGGCCAACACTGCCTTAGAAATCACAGCGTCCTCCCCATCCTCGTGTTAGGAACGGGCAGGCTATGCTAGCAAAAACGAAACTTTTTCTACCCCGTTCAACCTAGGAACCATGCGAGTAATGGGATCATGGATCGTTACCACTAGTCGCGAGACGCGTTAAGGCAGCAGAAGAAGAGTTAGGGAAGCACGTCCTCGATCAACTCTGCCTAGCTCTGTCCAATCGGCGGTGGCGAAGACGATACAGCCTTACGATCCTCACATTGAGATGATCAGCACCGCAATTGCAGTAGCGCCTCTACGGTATCCACACGTGCAGGGATAGGATCACCTCACGCCGATATGCTAGTATCGCTTGTGAGGTTAGGGGAGATGCGGCCACAGCAGGAGAGGCTAAGGGGAAGGTGGCGGCTAGGGTTAGGGTAGAGCAGCCGTAGCAATAGCAGCTAACAACAACTGCAACAACCTTTTCGTCCTAGCCCCTCCTCTCCTTATATAGTGCCCTCTCATAGGCCTTTAATCAGTATTAAAGCCCAACATATCTAATCTGTTCGTCTGGCCCAGAAGTTCTGGTCCAGGCCTAGAACTTCTGAAAATAACCTTCTGTATGAATTTATTTCTGCCCAGAACTTCCGGTCCAACCAGAACTTCCGGACCCAAAACTTTCGGTCCAACCAGAACTTCCGAAAATAACATTCTATATCGAATTTATTTTGACCCAGAAGTTCCGATTCCACCCGAAACTTCCGGTTCATCCAGAATACATCTCTTAGGCAGGCCCGGAACTTCCGGTCCAACCAAAACTTTTGTTTTCTCGAGAAACCAAAATTGGGGCTGGTCCAGAACTTTAGGTCGAACCGAAACTTCTGGTTACACCAGAACCCGGAACTTCCGGCCTCAGGCCAGAACTTCCGGTTCCCCTAGAATTCTCTTGGGCATATTTTCATCAATCTCCCACTTACACAAGAGCCAATTCTTGCAAGCTTTAAATCCCATCCCCTTAAGCGTGTGACCCGATAGGTTCATATGTAAATGGCCGCTACCCAAAAACCTTTTCCGGATCGCTAGTCAATAGCAGTACCTAGTAGTACATACTGACCCCCGAATGCATACAAAGATCATATCAACTGAACCTGGATATACTCATGCACCAATCCCTTTACCATACAACATCAGTCAAGCTCAAGGCGAGATTCATGCCACCCTTGTGATAGCTCGACACTTCACTTGATCAAGTAGTGGATTAATCATGATTAACTCTTTAATCATAGTGGCATGGCTATGCACTTTCCTAATCCAACTATCTCGAGGGGCCCAGAGACGTCTCTCCCGTTATTTAGGAGGGGTAAATTCCATCTTGATCGCTTACATCCCATGACATGTTTCATAACATATCCAAAAGCAACCTTAATAACTACCTAGTTACGGAATAGTGTTTGGAAGCCCCTAAGTGTGTTACTACACATTCTGGAATTAATGACAATCTTAGGTCAAAGGATTCTATAGGTACACCATTTGAGATGACAACTGATGGCACATCAAGTTCTTTAACATGTGTCCACATCACTGATTTGATATCTCCATATCTATAATCCGTGAAACATGATCATCAATCAGTCAAATATGCTAATCTATAAATCATCACTGTTCCACATGATGATATGAGATTAGGGATCGCATAGAATAATATCATGATAAAACAAAGAGTTTCACAAACAAGTCACATACTTGCTGATCAATGTAAAAGATAATTATTTAGGGAACAAGATAACCAATTATCCAAAATACATCAGCATAGATAAAACTCCTTCTCTCATATACACTAGACTCTATCACACAAGTATCTAATACCCATAGAGCTCAAGTGCGCCTCATGCTTGGGCTGCGAGAGAGGTTTCATCAATAGATCGGTAATGTTCGAATTCTTGTGCACCTTGCATATCTTTACATCACCTCTATCTATGATCTCTCGGATGAGGTGATAGCGTTGCAGTATGTGCTTAGACTTCTGGTGTGACCTAGGCTCCTTGGCTATGTACAATGGCACCACTATTATCACAATAGAGGTCCACTGGACTAGACGCACTAGGGACAACACCCAACTCAGAAACAAACTTTCTGATCCAAACAACATCCTTTGCAGCTTCAGAAGCTACAATGTACTCAGCCTCCGTTATTGAATCTACAACCGTTTCTTGCTTGGAACTCTTCCAACTCACTGCACCTCCATTGAGATAAAACACAAATCTAGATTGCGACCTCGAATCATCCTTGTAAGTTTGGAAGCTAGCGTCGGTGTAACCATTTACAACGAGCTCCTCCGTACCTCCGTAGACTAGGAACATATCCTTATTTTTTTTCAAGTACTTGATGATAATCTTTACCATCGCCCAATGACATTCACCTTGGTTTGATTGGAATCTGCTCATAACACTTAGAGCATAGGAGACATTTGGGCGTGTACAAAGCATGGCATACATGATGGACCCGATTGCCGAAGGACACTAACTCTTGCTGAGAGTAAAACCATGTGACATTGGCAAGAAACCTTTCTTGGAATCCTACATATTGAACCGTTTCAATACCTTGTCAATGTACGCCCTTTGGCTTAATCCAATTAGCCTTCTCGATCTATCTCTATAGATCTTTATGCCCAATATGTATGCTGCCTCTCCAAGATCTTTCATTAAGAAACTTTTTCGCAACGAAGATTTAACAGCATCGAGCATTGGAATATCATTTTCGATCAACAATATGTCATCTACATATAAGACCAGAAATACAAGTGCACTCCCACTAGCCTTTTTGTAAACACAAGTCTCTTCTTCATTCTTGATGAAACCAAACCCTTTGATCACTTCATCAAGATGAAGATTCTAACTTTGAGAAGCTTGCTTCAGTCCATAAATGGATTTTTGAAGCTTGCAAATTTTCCTAGCATTTTTCGGTTCGATAAAACCTTCAGGCTATGTCATGTACACATCCTTGCTTAGGTTTCTATTAAAGAAATATGTTTTAACATCCATTTGCCATATCTCATAGTCATAATATGTAGCAATTGCTAGGATGATTCGGATAGACTTTAGCATTGCGACGGGCGAAAATATTTCATCATAATCAACACCTTGAATTTGCCTGAAACCTTTTGCCACTAATCATGCCTTACAGATGTGAATATTTTCATCAATATCTATCTTTTTCTTAAAAATCCATTTACACTCGATAGTTTTAACTCCATCAGGTGAATCAACCAAGTTCCAAACTTGATTCTCTCGCATGGATTCTAACTCGGATCTTATGGCTCTAATCCATTCCTCAGAGTCTGGTCCCATCACCGCTTCCGAGTAGGTTTTAGGTTCATCATTATCCAACAATAATATGTCATGCTGTCCCGTGGTTAGAAACACAAACCGCTCGGGTGCACGAATAACTCTTTCCAACCGACGTGGGGCTAGTGTCTCGACAACAGGTTCTGCAACATCTTGCATATCGAGTTGTGGTTCAATAGGAGCTGAAACACTTTTGAGTGGTTCCCGAATCTCTTCGAGTCACACCATGCTCCCACTAACTCCTTTCGAGAGAAACTCTTTCGAAAAAAAGACGCCATTCCAGGTGACAAACACTTTACCTTCTTCCTGGCTATAGAAGTAATATCCTTTGGTTTCCCTAGATACCCTACAAAGAAGCATTTATCAGATTTGTGAGTGAGCTTATCAGACGTTAAATATTTTACATAGGCATTATAACCCCATATCTTTAGAAAAGACAACCCGGGACGCTTCCTAGTCCATATCTCATATGGTGTCTTCTCTATAGATTTAGATGGAACCCTGTTCAATGTGAAAGTAGCAATTTCTAGAGCGTATCCCCAGAAGGACAATGGAAGATCAGATTGACTCATCATTGATCGGACCATGTCTAACAAGGTTCGGTTCCTCTGCTTAGACACCCCATCCCATTGAGGCGTGCCTGGTGGAGTCAGCTGTGGAACAATTTCACACTACTTTAGATGATTAATAAACTCGTGGCTCAAACATTCACCTCCACGATCCGATCATAGAAATTTAATTGTTTTGCCTATATGATTTTGTATCTAATTCTGGAACTCCTTGAACTTTTCAAAGGATTCAGACTTGTGCCTCATCAAGTAGATGTAACAAAATCTACTAAAGTCATCAGTAAAAGTAATGAAGTACTGAAAACCACCTCTGGCTGTAAAACTCATTGGTCACATACATCTATATGTACAAGGGCCAACAATTTATTTGCCCTCTAACTTTGACTAGTCAAAGGCGTCTTAGTCATTTTACCAAGTAAACAAGACTCGTATGTGTCAAATGATTCGAAATCAAAAAACTCTAGAAGACCATCTTTTTGGAGCTTCAGCATATGCTTCTCATTTATATGACCTAAACGACAATGCCAAACAAAAGTGAGATTCAAATCATTAAGCCGAGGCTTCTTCGTATTAATGTTATAAACATGTGTATCCTCAAGATTCAGAATATGTAATCCATTCATTAATGGACAAGTACCATAGAGCATACCATTCAAAAATATCGAACAACACTTGTTCTTTATTATGAATTCATAACCATCTCCTCCAAACATAAAGAAGAGATAATATTTCTGTCCAAGGCAGGAATAAAATAACAATTATTCAATTCTAAAACTAATCCTGAGGGTAGCGACAAGGTATAAACACCGACGACCAACGCTGCAACTTTTGCACCATTGCCGACGCGGACATCCAACTCGCCTCTTGCACACTTCCTTGTCCTATTTAGTCCCTTCAACGATTTGTATGTATGAATCAAATACCCATGAATCATTTGGACGAGTAGCAAGATTAATTTCAATAACATTTATACTTGAAGTAGAAGCGGGAGTCTTACTTTCCTTCTTCTTCTTAAGTCCTTCCAAGTACAACTCTGGAACATATTCCCTTTTCTCTTGTTTGAGAACAATTCTCAAGTTTCTATACCAATCAATAAAGTTTGTTCCATAAAAAATCGATCGCAAATTAAAACTAGAAGTGTTACTAGCAGTAGGTGCCATGATCTACAACAATAATGCAAGTTTCAGCACTATGCTATGTGATTCTTCTATCAAATAAAAGATACTCCACTACATGATATACAATCGTTTTCCCTCTTACGACATGTAGTGGGACAAGATCCATATTTAACTAACTTCTAGTGAGGTTTGGCATCACTGCTAGAAAATTAGTGACATAGGTAAGCAACACTTTGCTAATCACATCCCTATGTGACTCTTGTTCGTTGGGGTGGCATCCAATGCCTCGACGCCCAACTCCATGCCCTAAAGCCCACAACCATTTTGATAGCTTTGTTAAGCAAACCAATACTATGCTTGTGGATGTCTGACATCCACCTTAACTGGTTAAGATAAAAGATGGCACGCTACTTTGGCAAACCTACCATACATTGTTCAAAAACCTTTATAGGTGCAGCTATTGGAAAGGACATCAAAGACTCTTAATTTTCTGAGAGAAATAATTCTAACATGGTAACGATGTCTACCACACACAGAACATGAAAGAATAGTATGACAGGAACTTAAGTAAAAATCACAGGCAATCATATTAACTTTGACATAGTATGGCCCTTCTCACATGGTGATCTCTATCTCCACAGTTCCTATCCTTCGGGTCATCACGCTTCAAGCCTCCATGATCTTGTAGCAACGCCTCTACGGTATCCACACGTACAACGATAGGATCACCTCACGCCGGTATGCTAGTACCACTCGTGAGGTTAGGAGAGATGCAGCCACAGCAGGTGAGGCCAAGGGGAAGGTGGCGGCTAGGGTTAGGGTAGAGCAGCCTTAGCAACAGCAGCCAACAACAACTACAAAATCTTTTTCGTCCTAGCCCCTGCTCTCCTTATATAGTGCCCTCTCATGGGCATTTAATAAGTATTAAAGCCTAACAGATCTAATCTATTCGTCTGGCCCAGAAGTTCTAGTCCAGGCCTAGAACTTTCGAAAATAACCTTCTGTACGAATTTATTTATGCCCAGAACTTTCGATCCAACTAGAACTTCCGGACCCAAAACTTTCGGTCCAACTGGAACTTTCAAAAATAACATTCTGTATCTGAGGAGTCATGGTAGCCACCATGAGGTGATGAGTGCTTGTCAACCGGGGAGATGATGTCAAGAAGAAGATGAGAAGATGAGAAGATGAGAAGACTCGACCATGACGGAGCTGCCGTGCGACTCAGGTACACGGACGGGCGTCGGCCGGGCAGAGGGGTCGCGGAGGCGTCCGGTCCAATCCGGGTG
>KE372918.1:2132-22355 GCA_000418225.1 Zizania latifolia
ACTAAATGACAATCTTTTAATTTCAATTTAAAGCATTCTTACTTTCACCACGTGAAAAAGAAAAATTGATCGTATACCCTCTATTTAGATGGAAATTAAAGATTTACTTTTCTAACTCATGTATCATTGATATAGATCTCACATATCATTGAAATGCGGCTGATAAATCCTTAATTTTTATTTACACGGAGGAATCTTTTCGTGAAAAAAGAGGATGAATTGATCTAATAAGTTTAAAAAAGTGATTGATAGATAAAAAATCAGGGCATGTCAAGGAATCTGTGGCGCGCCGCACGTCACGCGCCCGTCGGCACCTAGTATACGTGCGTCCCCACATGACAGGGCATGAGGTGATGTCAAGCTTCACTCGGTCTGTGGATTCGAGGGCATGCATTGGTGCCATGGACAACGATCAATTGTTAACATGAATGGAGGTCTTGGGCAAGGGGACCATGCATGCATGTCACCTAGGGTTATTAAAACTGCTAACAGTTTAATGGTTAGTCTGATTACTGCCGTTATCAATCATTTGATAGTTATTAGCCTGGTTTTATAAACTGGTGACTAACGAGAATGTTCTAAAATCATAGTAACTGGTGTTGTTATCGTGATTTTGTAAACACCTCATTTGTTCTATTTGATAGGAGATACTCGGACTGAAATATTAGACGCAACGAAAGATACTCGTATAACTGACCACATCTAGTCATGGGAACCTTGTTCACTTTCAATATTCAGATGACACAGCCATGAATGTTCATTAAAAGTCTGATGCATATATACAATTTTCCTATTAATTCTTGTTATATCGTTTCAAGGAAACTATCAGGGATGAAGTTTAACCATCAAAAGGCGAGGTGTTAGGATGGTGTAGGTGCTTAACCGTGAATGAGAAAAGCTAACAAAAGCTCAATTGACTTTTGTTATCCAGAAAGTTGAATAGAGCTAGGGTGCAATTAAGCAGAATGACAAGGATCAGCACTGATCTTTCAGATTACAAAAATTCAGTAACAAATAATCCAAGTAATATTACCTCAATCCACAATCGCCAAACAGCTATCTCCTTGATAATTCTCTAGAGCAAGATGCAGGCAAGAACCATGGACCGGATTTAATTTCTATGTTTTATTCGTCACAAAAAACAATAATGATCATAGTCACATTTTCATAAGAGAACCTAAGGTATAAGCATTATATAGGTCCCCAGCCAAGGAGACTTGACTTGTGCTTTGGCCGAAATTAAATGGCGATGTAGACTCAAATCGACGATCCAACGAACTTAATGGCCCACGCGAGAGAGACTGAACCATGCATGGCTTATTCAACTCACGGCTCAGTCCTCTTCTTCTGCAGATTTCTGACCCGTCAACGTCTCTAAGGAACTCACTGTCTCACCCTATGTAATTAAAATTTAGTAGCTCAAAAAAAACGGCTCCGAGATATTCTTTATCCTGCTCTTTAAATTTTAAAGCTCCTAATAAACATCAACCCTATAACTCTTATATTTAGAATTAGAAAGCTCGCTAAAATATGATAGAGTGGAACATATACAGAGGTTGATATTTGAGGTAGATTGGAGAGAAAAAATATAGGGATGAAATTTTTGTAGAACTCCCTGTCCAGAGATTTTGAGATTTAGGAAGTAAGATTTAAAGTATTCTTTGCATTTGCTCTAATGTTGCACTACTAAATTTGGGCATTAATATATGACCCGGTCCTACCAATAATAGGGCTTCTTGGAATGAAGGAAATTCAAAGAATTTGTAAATGATTTAGGTCCTTAGGGAAATTTTCCTACAACACCTTTTGGATCAAAGGATTTTGGTTTGTAAAAATCTTTTGATTAGATTCCTAAAGGCTTATTCAAAGAAAAATGAGCATGAGCTCACGCCTCTTTTTTCCTTTGAGGAGTCTCATACATACACTCTCTTTCTTTCTCTACTCTCTCTCTCTCTCTCTTCCACATGTATTTTCTTTTAAATTCATATGTTTTAATTCATATAAACCATCCAAAGTATCATTTCTAGTATATTTGAAATCATGTAGTATTCTATAATATGAGACAATCAATTCCTGCAATTTTTTCATAATCATCTTGCCATTTAAAATTATATTGTTTACAAAATAAAACCTCTATTAAGGTTATACGGTTCAAACCAGAATTCCTCTCTTGAAGAATATCTTTCATATCTACGCAGCTTGTGGAATACATTTCATACTCAGTCTTATATAATCGATGTTCAAGAAGATTAACTCTACGTTTATAGACTGTTTCTATGTAGAGCTAGCGTAACTTTAAGTGTAAGATGTATAAAAATACATGTAATAATTAATGTCTAACATTGTATAGTAATAGAATCTCTCGTATAAATTCTCCACCCATTGTAATGGAACCTATCGTGTTTGTATAAATTAACTGAAGCTTATAATTGAACGTTGTCTTGACAGTTACGCATGCATGCATGGGACACTATACATTGTCGAAGTTGTCTTGCCTATCATGGAAGTAATGGTGAAATAAATATTATTGTGGACCTCGTCGAATGCCATGTGCTTGTACTTGCCGTGGGAAGATGTACCTATTCTGGTTTTATTTATTGTCATGGACCTAACCGATTTTGAACCAATTGCATAACTCATTTGATGTTGCATAACGCCGGTCAAGGCCAGGATTCGTAAACAACCACTTTGTTTTCATTTTCTTTTAAAGAAAGACTTCTCCGACGGGCTTAACACAACTTGCTTCGGGTGATCTAGAGCCCTAGCTTCCAAACAAGTTAAGTCCACGGCTCGGAAGTCAAGAGAGCGTAGTAGACCTAGGAAAAAGACTAGAAGGCGTCGTAGTGTACAAGACATCTCCAGGTACTTCAAACAGTACAGATTTTTTCCTCAGAAACTAGAAAATATCACTTTATCTAAATTCTCGTCAACTGTTCACTAGCTACTTGTCAGACTTAATCTCTCCAAACAGACCATAGACGTAGATGTCGACGTCATGAGTACTAAACAATAAGATATTTTACTTGCTTTAATTTTGTGAGTTGTTGCGACAGATCAATGCTAAACAAACATACGAATGCAAAATTATTTCTCTCAAATTCAAAATCGTACAAGCAGCTACTTCAGATCAATAAAGTACATGAATGATACAAACAAAACAAATTTGTATACCTCTATCTAGGCAAAAGGGGGGCATGTTGCTTTGTACACCACCCCAAATTCCTACTTTCGTAAAACTAATAGTAACTTTTAAAAATAAACACACCTTACTGTAGACCATAATTTAGAGAATCCTCACCGACTTCAGGAAGGAGAATTTTCTGATATAGCTTAAATAAATGGGCTTATTAGTTTAATACATAGCCTAGAATAGAAGTGACATTTTAGATGTGCATGGTGTTGCATCAGGCTACTAAATAGCAGAGTTTACAAACAGGATGGAAGTTGCAGCAATTATTGTTGACACATTATCTGGTTCTGTTGTCTAACACAATGGCGAGCAAACCAATAAATTCCATACATAAAACTGTCCTTGAGATGTCCACCAAAGCCGTGTTTCTTTCATTTTGGGCAGAACAAACACGACGAGGGGAACAAGATGGTTCTCATCAAGGTACGTTCATGACCTGGATGGACTGCAGCATGTCGGAGAGAGCGATCACCAGGTCACCGGACTGGATCATGCCCCTGGCCTTGAGCAGCGAGAAGGTGCGGTTCAGGTTGCTCTCCATGTCATCCGAGAAGCTGAGGCGGAATGGGATGAGGCCCCATTGAAGGTTCAGCCGTCTCCGCACAGATGTCGAAGTCGTGAAGGCAAATATCGGGCAGTCAGGACGGCACCGCGAAAGCAGGGAGGCCATGTGGCCAGTCTTTGTGTAGACAAAAACAGCATCTACCTCCAATTTGTTGGCTGCAATTCAAATTAGTTGTAATTAGACCTAACACAATATGCAGAGGGCAAAGTTCAATTGTTGAGTTAAGTCATGACGATGCACAATAACACAGATGTAACAGCAAAGCAAAGCAAAGCAGCAATATAGAAGTCAATGAATCACGATGGCAGTGGTTACCCATTTTAGCTGCCGAAATGCATATTTCTTCTGATATTTTGTCAGAGAAGGAAGATGAAATATCTTTAAGTTCCAGTGCCTCATGGCGCTTCTCCTCTCTCCACCACTTCTCAATCCTTAGGCTAACACTCCTCAGGACACTAAGAGCTTTCTCTGGATATCTCCCCATTGCTGACTCACCAGAAAGCATAAGAGCATCTGCACGCTGGCGAACTGCTTCAGAAACATCAGCCACTTCAGCCCTGGTGGGTGTAGGATACTCAATCATTGATTCAAGAAGCTGGGACGCAACAATGACTGGCTTGTTGAGCTGCCTGCACAGTTTAACTATTTTTTGCTGTATTGAGGGGACCTGCTCCAAAGGAATTTGTGCCCCCATATCCCCTCTGGCTACCATGGCACCATCAGAAGCACGGATAATCTCCTCCAAGTTCTTCAAAGAGTCGATGCTCTCAATCTTTGCAATGACTGCTATATCACTGATAAGTGATGATATACAACAAACCACATTGCTTAGCACGGAATAGACTTGACTGAAAGGAAACTAACATCTCATGACTACTGTGTCTACCTCTTTTAAAAATATTCCAGGAAACTAATATTTCAGAAGCTCTATACCAACAAATGGCATATGATCTATTTTCTTAAGACATCTAAAGTAAAATCATGCCTGCTCTTCTAGACACAAAACAACACCCATGCAGTGACCAAAAAGTGAATGACTGCAGTACTTCAAATCTAGAGTGGAAATCATATATTGATTCAGTTTTTGTTTGAGCATGTATGACATTAACATATTAAGGGGCAACCAAGCACATTTTTAACACATTAAAAATTAACCAGTCCACTTGGTTCTAGTACAGAATCTAAAATAAATGATTGGAGAAACTAGCAATAGAGAATAGCCGTAACCAGGTTTATCTCTAACACGTTACAACTTATTGCCATAGTCCACTAGGCTCTACTACAGAATCTAAAATAAATGATTGGAGAAACCAGCAATAAAGAGACCATATAGCCTAATAAGAACCAAGACTTGGTACATAAGAGCTGACACTGCAGAAAGTTGTGGTTGACTCAACATTCTTGGTAGCTCAAATCGTTCCTCTGTTGAAAAAAATACATCACTGCATAGGTCTTTCTTTTTTGGAAAAGGAAATAAAGAGGGGAGAGATCACAGGTTGCTGATCCAATATATATTTCGCTAACAAGTAATAACTAGCCAAAAACCAGTATGTTCATGGCTAAGCTGATCTTCTCAGGGGTAGCTGACAGACAGCTTATCCAACTGGTAATGCCCAGAATTGAACAAGGACCAGAAAAGGTGGATACATCAGTGTGGGGATGGTTAAAAATATCAGTCATAAACATGGGCATCTTGAGTTCAACCATGTTAACATATGAACATAGTTTGCAACATGGAAGTATGAGAACAGAAAATTATACTCAATTTACATTCTTACCTGCCACGGCTCCTTGCAGCTATATAGCTTTTCAGATGGTTAATTACTTCTGCGGATTTGACAAATGAAACTGCAATAAAATCTACACCTTCAGAAATTCCAAAGTCTATGTCAAGCCAATCCTGCAAAATTCACAACAAAAATAAAATTCATCATTTCTCGACAAAATAACTCTTAATGGTAGAAATCCTTGTAGTTTCTAAGAAATGGATGATGAACTTTTTGAGGAAACACGTTCTTTAGTATTATAAAGAACTGTTTTTGAGTAAACAAGATATTTTCATTTGAGCTAATCTCAGTATTAACTATTAATGGGTAAAACATGGACTGGCCATCCAATGAAACGATAATAATTACTCTGCAGCATTTCCAGATTACAGGTTACAGCAACAACTTTACCGTGCTAGTGAGTTTACCTTTGATGAAATGGTAGGAAGCATAGCATTCCTCTCACGGACAATACTGCCATCCCGCCAAAATGTAAGATTGGCACGTGGCAGTAACAAACCAGGATCTGTGCAACGACACTTGACATCTGGCCCTAATTTCTCAATCACCTCAAACCGAGCCATTCCACCATCAACAAGAAGCTCATCACCAACTCTTACATCTGTGTAGAATTCAGAAAAAAAAAACATTACAGTGGATAATAATAATATAACTATAAATAAGACCATCAGAAGAAATCTGCTCTTGGAAAATAACCTTCAGCAAAGCCTTCGTAGTTCACATGAATGGTCCGATCTGGGAGAGGTGCCTCAAAAGATCTCACACTGAATGTCCATATTTCTCCATCCTGTGAAATCCAACAGGAAACAAAACAGATTTTTTTTAAAAAAAAATAATTATTACAGGAGCACATTGCCTCTTATAAAACACAAATTGAACCAATAAATGTCATGGCTAGAAAAGGTAAGACAATTATCAATGTATAGGAATAGGAGGGCAGATGAGGGCTACTATTGCAGTCAAACTACTTGTAATGTGGTTCAAATAAACAGAGTGAGGCAAGAAATCTAATTTTTAATAGCGGGTCAGTGAGTCATTGCACAGCAGAGAATTCACTAATCTCAAAGATTATGCCATGGTTTATCAAAAAAACAACTACAGAAATTTGTGGGCACCAGGTATTATTAACTTCAATTATTTACCGGAGCACGAAAAGACCTTACGACATCCAACTCATTAAGTCAATAAAACTCAAATTACAGCCTCCTACATGCTTCTTCTGACTAGCGCAAATAGAACAAGAGTCTCTTAGGCCATCTACAACACACATATCTGGCAGGCACTTGGAATAGATAAACTTCTTTTCTCTGCCAGCATGGACAACAGTATGATAAGTTGCAGAGAAATCGTTTCCTAACAAGGAGGCCAACACTTGGAATGGGTTGCAGAAGCTTAAATGGTTTGCATTTAGCTTGTCGGGAGATCCATAAAATGGTAGTCCCCATAAGAGGTTGAGGCTCTTGCTCAAGTGAACTTATGATGTGACATTATTCTCTCTTTAGCATTTACCTAAGCATCTCTTACATTCCAAAGCTTAAGGGCTATCACTGCTGTAGAATCTGGACATTTTCATGTTACTATCCAACTTACAACTATAGAGTTATGCAAAACCCAAACTGGTATCCCAACTCCAGAAAATCTGGAGTGCTACTAGCATTTAATGGCGGAATATTCCATACCAGTGCTAATATTCCCTTTTCGTGCAAACATGGACATGAACTCAGATGCAGATCTACAGAGTCATTGTGTTGAAGACATCTTTCTCAGGATTGCAAGGCCGAACAAAGCATGCATTTCTTAGTAGAATGCATGCCTCCTACATAGTAGCACCACGCAGCACTCCTCTCCACGGTCCAATCGCAAATTCCATCGAATGCATGAAAATGGAAGCAAAGTAACAACACGGGATGCCGAGGCACCTCACCTCCGCCTTGGCGGCCGACGCGCCGCCGAGGTCCCCCATGTGGATCTCGCTCCCCTCGGTGTCCATCATAACAGCGACGGCGAACCCCTTCTCCTCGTTGAGCCTGCGCACGGCGCGGATGACACTACGGTGCCACTCCCGGTCGCCGTGGCACATGTTCACGCGGGCGACGTTCATCCCGCCGACGGCCAGCGCCTCTAACTCCTCGGGGCCGCAGGTGGCGGGGCCCACGGTGCAGACGAGCTTGGTGCGGCGCGTGCTCCGGAAGCCGTTCTCCCGCAGATCGGCCTCCGTGGCCACGTCGACGTCGATGGGCGACGACGAGGAGGGCGCCGCCGACGCCGCGACGAGGATACCGTTGGGGTTCGGGAAGGCAGTGAGGTCTCCGTTCCCGGAACTGCATCTGGCCGCGAGACGGCCGAGGCGGCGTCCAGGGAGCCCGAGGGTGGCGGGCGCTAGATGGGCGGGGGCGCCAGGCTTCGGGGCGGGGAGGTGGAGGAGTGAGTGGGCGGCGGCGGTGGCCATGGCGGCGAAGGCGGAGGCGGCGGAGGAGATTTTTACGGGGTTTTGCGCTTTTGCGTTGGATTTGGGCGGAGATTGCGAGGGCAACCCAGATGGGAGGGTGGTTCGGGTCGGGACGGGAGGACGAGGCTGCATTTTTATGTCGTTGAGAGTGACGTGGCAGGAGGCCTGAGGCCCGCGTGCGTCACACGAGACCGAGTGAGCTGGCTGGATCCGCAGGAGGCTCAAGCTCGCCTGGAAGGGAGCAAATCGGTCGGACCCAGGCACCTAGCCTATCGTCCGCTCGGCCACCACATTATTAGATTTATAGCAGCGTAGTATATTCCAGCTTAATTGTAATGTGCTGGCTCGACTAATCAGCTGTTGAGCTTGGGCTGACGTATCTCTATACTTTAAACCTCCCTCCATTTGCTCTCATCGCAACCATACACGTCAGCGTTTTTGCGAAAAGGTCTTTCTGTTCTCTGCTAATTTGTTAAACGTCCAGCCTATTTTCAGAAAGCCTGTGCTATGTTCTCTTTTGCAGAAAGCTCCCTACGTTTTCTGGGAATTAGTTATAGGTACGTTTGGACGAGGATACAAATGAGCTCGTCTGCCCGTGTGCGCAGCCAGATGGTTAGGCTACCAATCTGTATCCCTAGGCTGCCGCCGATTCCCCCGCATGGCCGCTTGCCGCCGCTCCCAGGGGGCCACTCGTCCGGCCACCGAAGCGCATGGTTGTGTCTACCGGTCTGCATCGCCTCTCGACGGCATGGCCGTTCCAGCCCCTGTTCCTCGACGAACCGGCCATCGAGCCGCACCCCACCCCTACCTCTACCCGTCGGCCAGCAGGTTGCCAGCCACCGGTCACTCCTCGCCCTCGTCCTCGACCTGCCGACCGCCAGCAGCCGCGCCGCTCTCCACTCCTGCCCTCCATTCGCCGTCTAGATCTGTAGTCCCTTAACTCGCCGTCGCCTCCCAGGGACCGCTCGCCACCGCCTCCCGGTGGCATGGCCACTGTGGTCGGCGGTGGTGACTGACGGGCTCGACTTCTGTGCGCGCGCTCTGTCCTTCTGGTCCTTCGCTTCAAGGTACGTTTTTTCCTTGTGGGTGGGGCCCTGCTACGCGTTGAGAGATGTGCGGCTCCACTGTTCGATGCCTCCTAGAGCACATCGACGGTCGGTAACTATGCGGTGAGGTTACTCTTTTATGCTGAATGCTGTTGTGTTGAGGATTGCAAAGGTGCGTTGTACTGTGCTGCCTACTCCCCTGGTGAACTGAACTCAGCCTCTATAAGCTATATAAGCTGCGTAGTGTGGTGAGCTCTCTTCCTTTTTCCACCGCATTTGCCACCTCGAGCACATCGTGAGCATCTGAACACTTGGACAATGCTTTCTGTTCTTGCCTTTTCTGCTTAGTATCATCCTATTTATTGGCTTTGTGTGTGTATATGTTCATGCTCTGACAGTGCCTTGCTAAAAAAGGTCTGCTGGTTGAATGAAAATTTTATCATTGCTGGGTTGGTTCTAGAGCATGGATAATAGCAGCCACCTTAGTTGGCAGATGTGTTTATTGGCGGTTGTTTCTATAATTGTATTAGGGGATCTATAATGTTTTTATACCATTTGCCACATTGCTATTAGCTCTTATGGCCATTTGTTTTGAGAGGTTGAAGTATTAATGATTTTTTGTCTAAACTATTTGTGACACCTTTGATGAATTTGTATGTTTGTTCCCCCATCTTGAGCACATCGTAGGCATCTGAGCACTTGAACACTGCTTCCTGTTCTTGGCTTTTCTGCTTAATATCATTCTTTTTTTGGCTTTAAGTGTGTATATGCTCATGCTCTCACAGTGCCTTCCTAGAAAAGATTTGTTGATTGGATGAAAATTTTATTGTTGCTGGGTTGGTTCTACAGCATGGATAATAGTGGCTATCTTAGTTGACAAATGTGTCTATTGGCAGCTATCCCTGTAATTTTCATCCAAGTGATCTTCCTAATAGATTCTTGAGTTCATACTAATTTTTTTAGCTTCGTGACTAATATTGGTGCCCACAGGATTTTATGAGCTTCACCATTGTTAGTTTTCATATTATACTATACTAGCAGCTACTGTGAAAGCACTGGGTTGGCTTAGGAGTGAAGTTCACTTCGTTCTTGGCCTATTAAATTAGATGTTAGCGTTACTATACTAGATGCTTAGATAGACCGATAAGTAACCTGATAGTTGAAAGTGTAGATTACATGAGTTCATGTTCTCTGTATTGAGGGATATGCCTGCTGTGGTGTGCAGCTATCTTATGTGTTAGGTTTTTCTTTTTTACTTTATTTGAAAAGATTGTATATTCAGTTTTGAAAGCCCTTTGTTTCTGGACTTCTCATTATGTGCTATGTGTTATTTACTTTGGTATGTTCAGTTTTTGAGAGGGGTGCATGTTTAGTTTTGGAAGTCCTCTATTTCTCAGATTCTGATTATGTGCTATGTACTCTTTTTGATTTTTTTGAATGATCCTAGTGATAAAAAATGCAGCTGCTCTTGGTTTACCCACGATAGTCTCATATTTACTTTCTTTGAAAAGATTGTATATTCAGTTTTGGAAGCCCTCTGTTTCTAGACTTCTGATTATGTGCTATGTGTTGTTTACTTTGGTATGTTTAGTTTTTGAAAGTGGTGTGTGTTTAGTTTTATAAGTCTTCTGTTTCTCGGTTTCTGATTATGTGCTATGTACTCTTCTTGATTTTTTGAAATGATCCCAGTGATAAAAAATGCAGATGCTCTTACTTTACCGATGATTGTCTCATATTGATCTTTACTTGCTGCAGTTTGGTTTGCGTTCATAGTCTACCGAAGTGATCTGATTGTCTGTTTTACTCCATTCAGCAAAAGGTAATCATTCAGCCTGTTAGGCTACCCTCTGTTTCTGGACTTCTGATTATGTGCTATGTGTTGTTTACTTCGGTATGTTCAGTTTTTGAAAGGGGCGTGTGTTTAGTTTTAGAAGTCCTCTGTTTCTCGGCTTCTGATTATGTGCTATGTACTCTTCTTGATTTTTTGAAATGATCCCAGTGATAAAAAAAATGCAGATGCTCTTGCTTTACCCACGATTGTCTCACGTTGATCTTTCCTTGCTGCAGTTTGGTTTGCGTTCATGGTGTACCGAAGTGATCTGTTTGTCTGTTTCACTCCATCCAGCAAAAGGTAACCATTCAACCTGTTAGGCTTTTACTCTTGCTCTTGCTCTGTGAAATTTTGGCGAAACCTCTCTTCTAGGCATAAGATTGATTAAGTATAGTCATTGTTTGTCTTACAAGCACATTTATAGCTAATGCATAATCGGTTTGGTGCTTTGGTATGACAACCGGTCAACAAGTTTCGGTGTCATCATCTTTGTTAGCAAATTGTGCATGATAATGGATGAGAGTTGTGCATTCCACAGCTGAACACAAATGCTCTGGCTAACATACTATCATTCTATCAATGTGTTATCCATTGTTTGTTTGTTTTTCTTGTCAGTTTTGTTTTTGCACATGTACCTAAGGTAATGTCTAATTGATGCGTTGCTGTTTCTTGTGTTCTGGCAGCTCTAATCTAGAGCAATCTATAGTACTTCGACAACAGGAGTTTGAGCAACAACCCCAACTTCAACGATACCAGCCACCACCACAGCAGAACCTGTTTCATTCCATCAAGCAAAAGGTAACCATTCATACACTTAATTTAGCTTTTGTTCTTTCAGCAAGTGTTTTCTTTTTGTTCTGTTGTTTGGTTGCCTAGATTTTTATAGTTTTTTTCCTTGCGATTGTTAAGCCTAGCTGTTCCTATGACTGTTTTTTCCTGTTGTGTTATTTTTTAAGTACCTATGAGTAGCAGTGTAAATAGTAGGACCAAAAGAGCACGTGGAGGCCATGCACGAAGACATGTAAATATATGTCTTACCTCCTAGATAAGCCAGCACGCAAATCTACCCAGTGCCCATCAGATAAGTGAGATTCTAGTTGTAGGGCCTTCATTGCACCAACAGGAGATTGTTAGCAAAGTAAAAAAGCGTCATTCTCTTCTTGAATATCCTCCTTCAATGGCTACTTTCAATAGGCAGAGATGGACCCTCTTAAGAACAAAGCACCACCCTTGGTTGTCAGGTGTGTGCGATCTGCATGTTATTGATCATTTAGATGGTGCATGGTTCTATGTGTTACACCTCGCCTTTCCATAATTAATCAGTAATAGACATCGGGTATTTTTTTTAGCTCAAGATTTACAGCCATATGGTAGTTCGTCACATACAAGCAATGATTATGTTGAAAGTTTAAAAGGTTAGTGTTATTTAGCTATTTTTAGATTATGTTATACAGAAAAAAATAAGGACTCTTCCGTTGGTTGTCCACAGCCTCATATCCTGGAAGGTCTTACTATGGTGGCCCTTCACATGAATGCCCATATTGTATTGCTGTTTTTTGGTATCAAGAAAGAGTAAAAAGTATGACAGTCCTCTCGAAAAGAAAAATTATATACAATCTATGTTGTAAGAGTGGTAAAAATCAAATTACCTGCTATATCTGTCCTACTTGAACCACTTTCAACCTTACTAAATTTCAATGGATATGCACGTTGTAAGAGGTTCTTGAGACAAATACGTTCTTACAACTCTATGTTTGCATTTACTTCTATGGGTGCCATACCTGATAAGGTGATTAACGATGGTACAGCTCCTTATGTCTTTAAGATTAATGGTGTAGTGCACCATCGAATTGGTACTCTTCTACCTAAAACAAGAGCATCACCAAAATATGCACAACTATATATCTATGATCCTGAAAATGAGATACAAAATAGACTCAATATTTTCGAAAATGATTGTGACAATAGAGATCAGCTCGATAGAGCAATAGTTGAGGCCCTTCTATGCTAGATGTTGAAAACGAGCTTGTGCAACATTTTTGATTTGCTAGAGAGAGACTTTCTCACCATGGCAATCAAACACTGACTCTTCGAATTCTAAGTTGCAATGCAAAGGACGAAGTTCAGTATAACTTGCCAACTAGCAATGAAATAGCTGGTATCATTGTAGATCCATACTCAGAAACTGATTATAAATATGATGTCCTGGTACATGAAAAGGATAATGGCCTAAGACATGTTTCTCCTTTTCATCCACATTACATGGCTCTACAATACCCGTTATTGTTTCCACATGGCGAGCGTATCTTTCACCTTGGAATTAAATATGCAGATTATAATGGCTCAGGTAGAAAATATATTAGCATGCTTGAATATTATAAGTATAGAATTCATTATAGAATAAATGAACCAAATCATTTTACATGCTACGGTCGACTCAGCGATTAGATCGATGTTGATGTCTATTCCATTGTTGAAGCTAACAGATTGCAATATATAGCTGACCACCAAGATTACCTCCGAACAGACTATGTGCAAGGTATCGTAGATGCAATAGATCGTGGCATCACTGACGGCGATTTAGTTGGTAAGCATGTTATACTTCCTTCAAGTTTCACTGGTGGGCAAAGATACATGGTAATGAATTACCAAGATGCGATGGCTATATGCCGTGTATAAGGATCTCTTGATCTATTTATAACATATACATGCAATTCTAAATGGTAAGAAATAGCAGAGTCAATCTGTTTGCCAACGACCTAGCGACAGACCAGATATGATTGTTAGAGTTTTCAGCATGAAAGTTAATGAGTTTATCACTGACATTAGAGAAGGCACAATATTTGGTCCTGCCCTTGCTGGTAAGCATGCCTAATAAGATATAACTGAATTAGTAAACTTAGTACCTTATTGTCTTCGCACTAACATAGTTTCCTATCTATAAAATAGTTCTGTACACCATGAAGTTCTAAAAGCGTGGTCTACCTCATATACATTGCCTTACTTGGCTTGCAACAAAAAATTCTGAATTGTCACATGTTGTCATAGATGAGTTCATCTCAGCAGAAATTCCTGATTTCGATTATGATCGGTTAGGCTATGAATTGGTTAATGAGTTTATGATGCATGGGCTTTGTGGTGATGCAAATCCTAAATGCCCATGCATGAAAAACAGTAAATGCTCCAAACATTATCCTAAAGATTTCCAAGATGAACTATTGTTGACGATCATGTTTTTCCTATGTATAAATGTCGAAGTGATGGAAAATACATAATAAAAAATGGTGTACAGCTAGATAACAGATCTGTTGTGCCTTATAATATTAGGTTATTGAAAAAGTACCAAGCTCACATAAATATTGAATGGTGTAACAAATCGAATCTAATTAAATATTTGTTCAAATATGTAACAAAGGGATATGACAGAGCAAAAAATTACTTCAAAACTGCTGCACGGACCAAAAATGTCTCCCCAAATCATGATCTGGCTCCTCCAAATAAAATACTAGAATACATGGATGCAAGATTTCTTTCTGAAAGTGCATCTTGATGAATCTAGGCCCCTAATTTGTTTTGGTGTATTAATGATAATAGTGATCAAATGCTATTGACATTGTTGCTAAGATGAATACAGGAATTAAGATCTAAAGTGGCATTGCAGCTCGATCAATTCTTGACAAAATCGTTCTTTGGTTTTTACTTAGGCTCAAAATATGCAAATCGAGTATATTTTATATTTTCTTGAGTCTAGGTATGCCGTACTATCAAGAGGGATGTGTTGATCGTTGATCCAAAGCTAAGTGCTCAAATCAAAATCTTTCTTAAAAAGTTTTGAAATTTTTCTAAGTTGATTTTGGCTTTCCAGCAAAGTCGGACTGTCCGGATTCTAGCCAGGCAATCTGAAATCAGGCTTCTGTTGGATTTTATTTGCACTACGGACTATCCGAATTCAAGTCAGACAATCCAAAAACAGGCTTCTATTTGATTTAGTTTTCAAGTTGGACTGTCCGGGTTCTGACCGAATGATCCAAAAATATATTTCTGTTTGATTTATTTCTCAAGTCGGACTGTCCGGAGTTGGACTGGACTATCTAAAAATATGTTTCTGTTTTAATTTTCTTTGAAGCCCGGACCATCCAGACTTGTTCGGATGATCCGAAAGCATGGTTCTGTTGAATTTATTTTTGGGGACGGAACATCCGAATTTTGGCCGGATGGTCCGAAAATTGCTCTCTATTGAATTTTATTCCGTGGACTGGAGCATCCGGACCTTGGTCAGATGGTCCGAAAACACCTTTCTGGTTAGATTTATTTTTAGCCCCAAATGTCCGGATTCAAGCCGGACTGTCCGAAACACTGGTTCTATTTCGAATTTTATTTAGTCCGAATCATCCAGTTAAGCCCTAACGGCTAGATATGGGACAGGGGTATAAAAACCCTCCCTCTCCATATTCAGGGCATATGATTGCAAACCCTAGTAGCCTTTGGGGTTGAAAGAAACCTGGCCCTTTGGGGTTTCCTCAATGGAGACATAGGGTCGTTGGATCCGAACTTCAGGAAAAAATCACTTGTGTTATTGTTTATCGTGCTAGTTATATTTACTGTTGATCTATCTATTTGCTAGCAAGTATAACCCTCATTGAATTCATTGGTTAGATTATTTTTCTCATTATTTATCGTTTCAGATCTGTTGTGCCTAGATCATCTGGTTATACCCGAATAGTCCGGACCTCGGACAGTTTTCTATTTTATCCGGCACCCGGAGTATCCAACTAAATCCGGATAGTCCGAGTCTTAGAGGTTTAAACTAATAAGTTTTATTGAGAATTTCAAATTACCTATTCACCCTCCTCTAGGCAACTTTCAATTGGTATCAGAGCTAGGCTCTTCTCGAAGGCTTAACCGCTTGAAGAGTAAAGATGTCGGAAGAGTCAAATTTCACCGGCACCGACAAGAATAGTGTTGGAGGGAAGAAAGGTGCATCATATCCTATAGACTACACCAAACTTAATTCTAATAATAATTATCTCTCCGTGTCAACTGGTCATACACCTTACTTCGATGGTATACACTATGCGGCATAGAGACATAAGATGAAGTTGCATCTAATCTCAATGGATCTAAACATTTAGAAGATTGTATGCACATGTATAGATGTGGATGACTCGAATGGGGATGATCAGCAATTAACTGCTAATGAAGAATAAACTTTTCACCGCAATGCTCAAGCAACGAGTGTTCTACTTGCCGCATTGAGTCCTGAAGAGTTCAATAAAGTTGATGGACTTGAAGAAGCTAAAGAGATATGGGAGACTTTACAAGTTGCTCATGAAGGTACCTCTTCAGTCAGGGAATCAAAAATAGAGCTTCTTAAAGGGAAGCTAGGAAGATTTGTCATGGAAGACGATGAGACTCCTCAAGAGATGTATGATCGCCTTATGGTCCTTATCAACAAGATAAAGGGTCTTGGAAGCGAAGAAATGACCGATCACTTTGTTGTGAAGAGATTGCTCTGAGCTATAGTGCTAAGGAATCCTACCTTGGTGACTTTAATCTGTGAGCGCAAAGAGTTTAAGAAAATGACTCCAAGTGATATGCTAGGAAGAATAATAGCACATGAGTTAATAAAAGAGGAAGTCAAAGATCTTGCCAAGCTTCAAAATTACAAGGGCAAGTATGTAGCTCTCAAAGCTAAGAAGAAAGAAAAGTCAAGTGATGATGAAAGCGATGTTGAGGAACTTGTGCTATTTGTCAAGAAATTCAAAAAGTTCATAAAAAAGGGAGGTTTTGACAAATACAAGAAATAGAGTGACAAATCAAAGAAGAGAAAGTCAAAGAAATGGTGCTATGAGTGTGGCGACCTTGGTCACTTTATAGCCGATTGCCCTAAGAAGAAAGAGCAAGAAAGTAAAGAGAAACAAAAATATAAGAAGGGGAAGAAAGGCGGACATGCTCACATTGGAGAGGAGTGGAACTCCGACTCCGACTCTGATTCCAAGTTTGAGTCAGACTCTGACTCTAGTAAGAAGGGAGTCACCACCGTCGCCATCGCCAACATCATGACTCCAAAGCCTTCACTATTTGGAGATTCGAGCGACGACGACATCATCTCCCCCAAGTGCTTTATGGCTAAGAGCAAGAAGATAACTATGATGGCTAATGTTTTAAACAAAGATGATCATAGTGATTCTAGCGATGATGAATCTAAATTTGATGATGGCATGTTTAAAAGTATGAATAAACAATAGAGGCGTAAGAAGCAACTTTAGATAAATAAGAGGACATTCTTATTAATGAGAAGGAGAGGAATCTTGAACTAGAGAGGCTTCTTACTAAGGAAAAGAAAAATGTAGATAAATTAACTAAACAATCTAGTTTAGTAAATAAGTCTAAAGAGGAATTAGAGGAAAAACTCAAAACTCTTAAAAGTGAGCTTATTGTTCTTGAATAGAACAATAAGAGCCTTGAAGAGAGAGTTGAGTTTCTAATGACTCACTCTATTTCTATTCCTTCCTTCTATTGCATCCACAAGTAATGGTTGTTCTAGATGTTATAATCTTGATGTTACTGCTTATGAGACTAACATGAAGGAAATTGAAGTATTGAGGAAGAAAAAAGAAAGGTTTGGCACCTTGGTAAGCTATGGGTGCATGAAAGTCGATAAATCAAAAGATGCTCTATTCAAGACTCTCAACATCGAAAGTAATGATGAGAAGAGAGGTCTTGGCTTTCATCCAAATGAAAGCATGGTAAATGCAAGAATGAAGTACAAGGGTAAGAAGATCATCAAGTTTATAAAGGAAGAACAAAACTTGAAGAAGATCAACAACAAGCCATTTGCTTCATAAGCTACCTTTTATGAATCATATCTTATTAGGAGAAACGACCGTGGTAAAGTGGTCGCTCAATTTGTTGGTGATAAGAATGAAAAACTATTGAGATGTATTTAGATTCCGAAAGTTCTTGTGACTAACATTGAAGGACTTAAAAAGGTTTGGGTACCTAAAAACAAGAACTTATCTATTTTGTAGGAATACTCATTCGGTGGATCTAGTTGGGTGATGGATAGTGAATGTACCAATCACATGACTGGAGAAAAGAGTATGTTCAATCTCATTTGAGCCAAATCAAGGTAATCATGAATCCACTGTATTTAGTGAGGAGTCATGGTATACACCATGAGGATGATGAGTGCTTGTCAACCGGAAAGATGATGAAGTGACGAGAAGGTTGAAGTGAAGAGGAGAGTGAAGCTCGACCGTGACGGAGCTTGCACGCGACTCAGGTACACGGACGGACGCCGGTCGGACAGAGGGGTCGCGAAGGCTTGCCGGTCCAATCCGGGTGCATGAAGCTGAAGCGGCGAGAAGGAGGTGTGATCCGGTGCAGTGCCGACCGGTGCGACCCAGGTTCACGGGCGACCGACCACCGGGCTAAAGAGCCGTGGGGTCGGATCGGGCCCAATCCGGGTGCACGGTGCGGGGGCACCAGACGCTTTGACGGCTTCGGCTTAAAACCGTCAGATTCAACGGAAAGTGTACATCCCCGTTAAAATTTAGCGGTGTCGTGACGGCTACGTTTAATTGCGATACCGAATAATTTTGTGTCTGTAATTTTACCTTTTTGCCCCTCGGGCTAGAATAGGGGTAATGTGGTCTTTTGTTTCAGCCCATGGGGCTATAAATACCTACCATCTCTAGTGTAAACTTGAGGTTTTGGAGTTTAATGCAAATCATTCTGAAATTTCTGGTGTGCCTCCTACTTTTCTTCCACCTCAAGACTCCCCCAAAATCCAAGAACCCTAGCCGCCGGTGGCTAGGGCTGATACGCGCCGCCGGTCTTGGCTTTTTCTCCTGCTTTCCCCTCCATCCGGCTGGTGATCTGCGTCCCTCGGCTCGGCTGCAGGGTCGATCTGCTGCGTAGGCAACGGCGCTGGCCAATCGAGGCAGGCAACTAGACGGCGTGTGGGTTTGTCTGCAGCAGGCGAGCGCGCAAGGCACGCGTGTGGCGCGCGCAGAGGGAGCTCACGCGGTGGCGGCGCGTGGCTGGCAGAATCAGGAGGTGGCTGACTGCCTTCCCTCACCTCCTGTCCCTTCGCACGGCAGATCTGTGCAGAGCGGAGGAAAACAAGTAGCTGTGCGTGGAGGCGGGGAGTCCAAGGTGCAGCCGGCGCCTGGTGGTGCGGTTCCCAGCGCGTCATGCACAGGCGGCTTGTCCCAGGCAACGCGGTGTGGGCATAGAGGTGTTGTGCTACTGGAACTAGGCGGCGGACAGTACTGCACATTCAAGACTCACATCGAACGATGTGCGGGGTGTGCCAAGAGGACTCGCTGCGCACAAGCAGCCATGCCGTGACGGTGCACACGCACAGGGGCTCGGCCGGATCAGGCACAGAGAGCACAAGGGGAAAACAGCACTGCAACAACCTCAACGCTTCATCGAAAACTCTACGGCAAGTTTAAGGTAATCAAATTTCATGCATTTAATTTGAGCGATTGATTTTTGAGTTGTTTCCTCTCATACTTGAAATTGGCAAATCATTTACAAGAACAATTTGTATGAGATGGACCAATGATGTATCAAATGAAAATGATGTATGAGATGACCCTGTGATGTACTACGAGATTTGACGATCAAATTTTCTATACCTTACGCGATTGATCTTTAATCTTTCGGTCGTCTATCTTTTAGCGTCTCTCATCATCACTTGATGTTTGTTCTAGTGCTCATATCACGTTGCATTAGAGTGGACCATTTTAGCTTTGAGCTTTATCGAGGTCACTCGCAAACGTGATACTGAGAATTTGAGAAGCTGTGAAATTTCAACACTCTTTGTTCTAGTGCTCATATCACGTTGCATTGGAGTGGACCATTTTAGCTTTGAGCTTTATCGAGGTCACTCGCAAATGTGATACTGAGAATTTGAGAAGTTGTGAAATTTTTTTGACCATTCACCCCCCTCTGGTCGCCTACTCTGATCCTACATTTAGTGATATTGGAAAAGGAAAGATAATGGAAGTAGGTAAAATTTCTATCTCAAATGGTAATACTATTTCTAATGTTTTACTAGTTGAGACTTTAAGTTATAACTTGTTTTCACTATCTTAGTTATGTGAAATTGGTTATAAGTGTCTTTTTACTAATGAGGGTGTGACCGTTTTAAGTAGTGATTATTCCGTAGCCTTTACGGGTAAGTTGAAGGGAAAGCTTTATTTAGTTAATTTTGATCTAGATAAAGTTGAATCAGAAACTTGCTTGGTGGCTAAGACTAACATGGGTTGGTTATGTCATTGCCGACTAGCTCATATTGGGATGAGGAATTTGTCAAAACTTCATATTAGGATGAGGAATTTGT
>KE372918.1:22590-43865 GCA_000418225.1 Zizania latifolia
CATCACTTGGGTATTTTTTTGCATGACAAGAGCGATACACAAGGCGTGTTCAAAAGCTTTATAAGAAAAGCTCAAAATGAGTATGAAGTCAAGATCAAGAAAGTGAGAAGTGATAACGGAAGTGAATTCAAGAATACTCAAGTCGAAGAATTTCTTGATGAAGAATCCATTAAACATGAGTTCTCTCCTCCTTATGATCCACCTCAAAATGGAGTGGTAGAATGAAAGAATCGAACACTAATCGAGACAGCTAGAACAATGCTTAATAAAAATAAGACTTTAGATATATTTTGGGTAGAAGCGATCAACACTCCATGTCATACAATCAACCGTCTTTATCTACACAAGATTCTAAAAAAGACGGTTTATGAACTTCTAACCGGTAACAAGCATAATGTTTCATATTTTAGAGTTTTTAGAAGTAAGTGCTTTATTTTTAGTAAGCGACTAAGAAACTCCAAGTTTGCCTCTAAGGTTGATGAAGGTTTATTGGTTGGTTATGAGTCAAATGCACATGTCTACCGTGTTTTTAACAAGATCTCTGGAATTGTTGAAGTCACTAAGGATGTGACATTTGATAAGACTAACGGCTCTCAAGTAGAGCAAGTTGATCCAAGTGATGCAAGTGAAGAAGTACCTCCATGTGAAGTAATCAAGAATATGCCAATTGGAGATATAAGACCAAGAGAAGAAGAGTCAACGGATCAACAACAATCACAAGTTAAAAAAAGTGAAACACAAGAAACTCAAGAGCAGGAGGTGGTGGACAAGGAACAAGAAGTTCAAGAGAAAGTGAACCAACCACCTATACAACATCAATGGATCCATCAAGGCATCCAAAGAGACCATCCTGTGGATAATATTCTTAGTGATCTACGAAGGGGAATAACCACTCGTTCACGTTTAGCAAATTTTTGTGAATGCTACTTTTTTATGTCTTCTTTAGAACCAGTTAAGGTGGAAGAAGCTCTTAACGATGTTGATTGGGTGATGACCATGCAAGAAGAGCTCAATAATTTCAAAAGAAATGAAGTATGAACATTGGTGGAAAGACCGAAGCAAAATATGATTGGCACTAAATGGGTCTTCTGCAATAAATAAGATGAGCATGGCATGGTCATGAGGAATAAAGCTAGGTTGGTGGCACAAAGCTTCATGCAAATTGAAAGTTTGGATTTTGGTGAGATATATGCACCTGTTGCTAGGTTAGAGTCAATTCATATATTATTAGCCTTTGTTACTTACCATGATTTCATGCTTCACCAAATAGACGTGAAAAGTGCCTTCCTGAATAGTCCAATCAATGAGTTAGTGTATGTGGAGCAACCACCAGGTTTTGAAGATCCCAAATATCCAAATTACAAGTTTAAGCTCTAAAAGGCACTCTATGGACTTAAGCAAGCACCTAGAGTATGGTATGAATGTCTTAGTGACTTTCTACTCAAAAAGAGCTTTAAAATAGGCAAAGCCGATCCTACACTCTTTACTAAGCACTTTAATAATAATTTCTTTGTTTACCAAATATATGTCCTGACATTATATTTGGTTCTACTAACAATTATTTTTGTGAGGAATTTAGTAGGATAATGATCAAAAGGTTTGAAATGTCAATGATACGAGAGTTGAAGTTCTTTCTAGGATTTTAAATCAAGCAACTCAAAGAAGGCACCTTCATTAGTCAAACGAAGTACATTAAAGACATGCTCAAGAAGTTTGACATGGAGAATGCCAAACCCATTAAGACCCCCATGCAAACCAATGGGCATCTCGATCTAAATCAACAAGGAACCAACGTCGATCAAAAGGTATACCATTCTATTATTGGCTCCTTGTTATATTTATGTGCATCTAGGCCCGATATCATGTTTAGTGTTTATATGTGCGTAAGATTTCAAGCTGCACCAAAAGAATGTCATTTGGTTGCTGTTAAAAGAATCTTGAGATAGTTGGTTCATACTCTAAACCTAGGGTTTTGGTACCCGAAAGGCTCAACCTTTGATCTTATCGGCTATTCAGACTGATTATGCCAGTTGCAAAGTGAATAAAAAAGACACCGCTAGAACCTACCAATTCCTTGGAAGATCACTTATTTCATGGTCTTCCAAGAAACAAAATTCTGTAGCTTTATCCACAGCTGAAGCCAGATATGTAGCAGCAGGTAGTTGTTGTGCTCAACTCCTTTGGATGAAACAAACCTTGAACGACTTTGGGCACAACATCACCAAGATCCCTTTAATGTGTGACAACGAGAGTGCCATCAAAATAGCCAATAACCCAGTTCAACACTCAAGAACCAAACACATTAACATTCATCACCATTTCTTGAGAGACCATGAGATTAAGGGAGATATAAACCTAACCCATGTGAGAATAGATAAACAACTTGCAGATATTTTCACCAAACCCTTAGATGAGCATCGGTTTTGTGAGTTAAGAAATGAACTGAATATCCTTGATTCTCGTAACATAGCTTGATACGCTTGCATATAAATACCCATGTTGGAAATGAGGAGGTAAATTAATTGCCTTCTTCACATGTAATGAGCTATATTTTAAATAAATGAAAATTTATCTTATTATTGTTTGTGATTTATATGAGCTATGCCATGTTATTTATGTTTATTCATGCTTAAATTATCTGTGGTAAAATACTATTTTTAGCCCAGAGCTCATGGCATGTGTCTCTTCTTTGAATTCTTGTGAGTTGAGAAATTTGGAGGTCCTAGACCATCCGACTAAACCCGTATAGTCTACGCCTGGGACTTTTTGAAGTTTGGTTCTGGAGCACCCGGATTGTCCGATTACCTCCAGATAGTCCAGTTCACCCAAAAATCTGGATAGTCCGAATAACTCTGGATTGTCCGCGTCGGGCTTTATAAAAGGGGACCTGAACCCTCCGGCTCTCTCTCCTTCGCACTTCTCCTTTTCTCCCTCACTCCACCTCTCGATCTCTCCGGTGGTTTTCTTCGAAACTAGTCTGTGGGAGTCACGGGATCTGTTGAGGGGGAGCCTAGGACCCTTCTGGGAGCGCCGATCATCTTCTCTTCATCTCTAAGTTCCTCTTTGAGGTATCCTCTGTTTTTGACTCAGATTGGCACTTTTCCCTTCTAGTCTTCGATTAAATCTTAAATCTTTTAGGCTAGAATAGATCCTAGAGAGGTTATTGCAATGTATCCTAGCCATATTGTCGAGATCAATCTGTTTCGATTTTGCGAAACCCAGACAGTCTGGTCATACCCGGACAGTCCGAGTCCCGGAGGCTCTGGTTAAATTTGGAGGATACGGGTTAGGTTGCATTTCAAGTTTTCATTCCTTGATTCAAATCCTTAATTCAACCTTAATTCCTTTGCTGCTTTGTAGCAGTTATCGCCATGTCTGATGAAAGGCGCAAAAAGGCCAGGCACAACCCAAGGCACTCCTCTGGTGACAATAGTGACACCGGAGGGTCTCCTCCTCCAACTCCTAGTGCCGGGATAGCTTCAAGAGGCCGTTTCAAGCGGCTTGCTTCAAGAGCGTGCCGGTTCCCAGACATCGGCATCCAAGTGCCTGCCGCCTCCTTCATCTCAATTCAATGGCAAGGGCAAGCAGCCTGCCACTGGATAATCAAGCCGCAGTGATGACCTGCTTCAGCTTATCCGAAGAAAAGTCTAGGAGCCCTCATTGGCCGGCGGGGTCACTCTAAAATCTAAGGTCAATTATATGAGGCAGACCCTTGAGGCAGGGAAGGAGAGAAATGAAGATCCCCGGGTGTATATGAGGGATGCTTCGGATTATTGGTTCCACTCGGACTTCCAACAGGACTACTATAAAAGTGTCATGTTGCCCAAGAGAAATCCGGTGGTCGAGATGTAATGGATCAACTGGGCTGCGATGAAGAAAAAGGGCAATCCAGTGTTCAACCAGGTGATCCACATCTGCTAGGCCAAGAATCTCTATGGCCTCATGGAGATCAAGCAAAACTGGTGTGAAGAAGCAATCTACCAGTTCTACTCTACTCTTTTCCAGACTGTGGACAATGATGAGCCAACTTTTCACTGGCGGCTTGAGGGAGTAGAGTACGAGATCACACTCATTGACTTCGCTGCTATTCTAGGTCTGGACGCAAATGACCTCACAACCTACTGTCTGTATCTTGAGCCCGTGCTTGGATCTGATGTAGTGCTATTTCTGTATGAGCCAGGTTCAGTGTTTGGAGGCAAGACAGAGGGTCTCTCCTCGGTGTTCTCAGTGCTCAACAGCCTTTTTCGGAAGACCCTTTTACCAAAGCTCGGTGACAGGACTTCATTGCTGGGCAATGCCCGCAATCTACTGACAGTCATGGGAGAGGACCATGGTGTGTTCAACGTCTCTCGGTTCCTTTGGAGTGAGATCTGGACCACCTCAGTTGTTAGGGAACGGGTAGGCTACGCTAGCAAAAACAAAACTTTTTTTACCCCATTCAACTTAAGAACCATGCGAGTAATGGGATCATGGATCGTTACTTCTAGTCGCGAGATGTGCTTGGGCAGTGGAAGAAGAGTTAGGGAAGCGCATCCTCGATCAACTCCACCCGGCTCCGTCCAATCGTTGGCAGCGAAGACGATGAAGCCTTGCGATCCTCACGTTGAGATGATCAGTGCCACAATTGCAGCGGCGCCTCTACGGTATCCACACATAGAGGGATAGGATCACCTCATGCCGGTATGCTAGTACCACACGCGAGGTTAGGGGAGATGCAGCCATAGCAGGTGAGGCCAGGGGAGAGGTGGCGGCTAGGGTTAGGGTAGGGGCGAAAGCAACAGCAGCAACAACCTTTTGCGCCCTAGTCCCTCCTCTCGTTATATAGAGTCCTCTGATGAGCCTTTAATCAACATTAAAGCCCACTAGATCTAATCTACACGTTCAGCCTAGAAGTTTCGACCGAGGCCCAAAACATCCGAAAATAACATTCTGTATCGAATTTATTTCGATCCAAAAGTTCTGGTCCAACCGAAACATCTGAACTCGAAACTTCCGGTCCAACGGAACTTCCAAAAATAACATTCTGTATCGAATTTATTTCAGTCTAAAAGTTCTGGTCTGACCAGAACTTCCGATTCATCCAGAATCCTCCTCTAGAGCAGGCCCAGAACTTTTTGTCTAACTGGAACTTCCGATTCATCCAAAACTGGCTGCCAGAGCATGTCCGGAACTTTCGGTTCATCCAGAACTTGCTACCAGAGCGGGCCAGAAGTTCTGGTCCAACTAGAACTTCCGGTTCCTCCAGAACTTATCTCTAGGGCATATTTCCATCGATCTCCCACTTGTACTAGAGTCAATACTAGCAAGCTTTTAATCACATCCCCTTAAGCGTGTGACGCGATAGGTTCATATGTAAACGGCCGCTACCCGGAAACCTTTTCCGGATCGCTAGTCAATAGCGGTACCTAGCAGTACATACTAACCCTCGAATGCATACAAAATCATATTTTTTGAACCTTGATATACTCACGCACCAATCCCTTTACCACACGACATCAGTCAAGCTCAAGGCGAGATTCATGCCACCCTTGTGATAGCTCGACATTTCACTCGATCAAGTAATGGATTAATCATGATTAACTCTTTAATCATAGTGGCATGGCTATGCACTTTCCCAATGCAACTATCTCGAGGGGCCTAGAGACGTCTCTCCCGTTATTTAGGAGGGGTAAATTCCATCTTGATCGCTCACATTCCACGACATGTTTCATAACATAGCCGAAAGCAATCTTTATAACTACCTAGTTACGGAATAGCGTTTGGAAGCCCCTAAGTGTGTTACTACATATTCTAGAATCAATGACGATCTCAGGTCAAAGGATTCTATAAGTACACCATTTGAGATCATAACTGATGCACATCAAGAATAACAATCTCAGCAGTATCTCAAAGTGAGTCTATCCAACATTATGTTCTCTAACATGTGTTTACATTACTGATTTGATATCTCCATATCATGATCCGTGAAACATGATCATCAATCAGACAAATATGCTAATCTATGAATCATCACTATCTCACATGATAATATGGGATTAGGGATTATTTAGAATAACATCATTATAAAACAAAGAGTCTCACAAACAAGTCACATACTAGCTGATCAATGTAAAATATAATTATTCAAGGAACAAGATAACCAATTATCCAAAAATGCATCACACAAGTATCTAATACCCATAGAGCTCAAGTGCGCCTCATGTTTGAGCTGCGAGAGAGGTTTCATCAATGGATCGACAATGTTCGAATCCGTGTGTACCATGCATATCTTTACATCACCTCTTTCTATAATCTCTCGGATGAGGTGATAGTGCCGTAGTATGTGCTTGGACTTCTGGTGCGACCTAGTCTCCTTGACTTGCGCAATGGCACCACTATTATCACAATAGAGGTCCGCTAGACTGGACGCACTAGGGACAACACCCAGCTCAGAAATAAATTTTCTGATCCAAACAGCCTCTTTCACAGCTTCAGAAGCTGCTATGTACTCAGCCTCCGTTGTTGAATCTGCAACCGTTTCTTGCTTAGAACTTTTCCAACTCACTGTGCCTCCATTAAGGCAAAACACAAATCTAGATTGCGATCTCGAATCGTCCTTATCGGTTTGGAAGCTAGCATCGGTGTAACTATTTACAACGAGCTCCTCCGCACCTCCGTAGAATAGGAACAATCCTTAGTTCTTCTCAAGTACTTGAGGATACTCTTTACCATCACCCAGTGACATTCACCCGGATTTGATTGGTATCTGCTCATAACAGTTAAAGCATAGGAGACATATGGGCGTGTACAGAGGATAGCATACATGATGGACCTGATTGCTGAAGCATACGAGATCACACTCATCTTCTCTAGCTCATCAGGTATCGAAGGACACTGACTCTTGCTGAGAGTAATACCATGTGATATTGGTAAGAAACCTTTCTTGGAATTCTGCATATTGAACCGTTTCAATACCTTGTCAATGTACGTGCTTTGGCTTAATCCAATTAGCCTTCTCGATCTATCTCTATAGATCTTTATGCCTAATATGTATGTTGCCTCTTCAAGATCTTTCATTGAGAAACGTTTTCGCAATAAAGATTTAACAGTATTGAGCATTGGAATATCATTTCCGATCAATAATATGTCATCTACATATAAGACGAGAAATATAAGTGTGCTCCTACTATCCTTTTTGTAAACACAAGGCTCTTCTTCATTCTTGATGAAGTTTCAAACCCTTTGATCACTTCATCAAAACGAAGATTCCAACTCTGAGAAGCTTGCTTCAGCCCATAAATGGACTTTTGAAGCTTGCAAATTTTCCCAGCATTTTTCGGATTGACAAAACCTTCTGGCTGTGTCATGTACACATCCTCGCTTAGGTTTCCATTCAGAAAAGCCGTTTTGACATCTATTTGCCATATCTCATAGTCATAATATGTGACAATTGCTAGGATGATTCGGATAGACTTTAGCATTGCGACGGGCGAGAATGTTTTATCATAATTAACAGCTTGAATTTTCCTGAAACCTTTCGCCACCAATTGTGCCTTATAGATGTGAACATTTCCATCAACGTCAATCTTTTTCTTAAAAATCTATTTACACTCGATAGTTTTAACACCATCAGGTGGATCGACCAAGTTTCAAACTTGATTTTCTCGCATGGATTCTAACTCGGATCTTATGGCTTCAAGCCATTTCTTAGAGTCTTGTCCCATCACCGCTTCTGAGTAGGTCTTAGGTTCATCATTGTCCAACAATAATATGTCGTGCTGCCCCATGGTTAGAAACACAAACTGCTCGGGTGCACGACTAACCCTTTCTGACCGACGTGGGGTTGGTGTCTTGACAACAGGTTCTGCAACCTCTTGCATATTGAGTTGTGGTTCAATAGGAGCTGAAACACTTTTGAGTGGTTCTTGAATCTCTTCGAGTTGCACCGTGCTCCCACTAACTCCTTTTGAGAGAAACTCTTTCTCAAGAAAGACATCATTCCGGGCGACAAACACTTTGCCTCCTTCCCGGTTATAGAAGTAATATTATTTGGTTTCCCTAGAATACCCCACAAAAAAGCATTTATCAGATTTGGGAGTGAGCTTATCAAACGTCAAATATTTTACATAGGCCTCACAATCCCATATCTTTAGAAAAGACAACCCGGGATGCTTCCCAGTCCATATCTCATATGGCGTCCTCTCTAGAGATTTAGATGGAACCTTGTTCAATATGAAAGCAGCAGTTTCTAGAGCGTATCCCTAGAAGGACAATGGAAGATCATATTGACTTATCATTGACCGGACCATGTCTAACAAAGTTCAGTTTCTCCGCTTGGATACCCCATTCCTTTGAGGTGTGCCTGGTGAAGTCAGTTGTGGAACAATTCCACATTGCTTTAGATGATCAATAAACTTATGGCTCAAATATTCACCTCCACAATCCGATCGCAGAAATTTAATTGTCTTGCCTATATAATTTTGTACCTCATTCTAGAACTCCTTGAACTTTTCAAAGGATTTCGACATATGCCTCATTAAGTAGATGTAAGCAAATCTACTAAAGTCGTCGGTAAAAGTCATGAAGTACTAAAAACCACCTCTAGCCATAGAACTCATTGGTCCACATACATCTGTATGTACAAGGGTCAACAATTCATTTGCCCTCTCACTTTGACCAATGAAAAGCGTCTTAGTCATTTTGTCAAGTAAACAAGACTCGCATGTGTCAAATGATTCGAAATCAAAAGACTTCAGAAGCCCATCTTTGTGGAGCTTCTGCATACACTTCTCATTTATATGACCTAAACGACAATGCCAAACATGGGTGAGATTCAAATCATTAAGCTGAGGCTTCTTCGTATTAATGTTATAAACATTTACATCATCAAGATTCAATATATATAATCCATTCAACAATGAACAAGTGCCATAGAGCATACCATTCAAAAATATAACAACACTTGTTCTTTATTATGAATTCATAACCATCTTCCTCCAAACATGAAGAAGCAATAATGTTTCTTCCCAAGGCAGGAATGTAATAACAATTATTTAATTCCAAAACTAATCCGGATGGTAGCGATAAAGAATAAACGCCGACGGCCAACGCAGCAACTCTTGCACCATTACCGACACGCACATCCAATTTGCCTCTTGCACACTTCCTAGTCCTATTCAGTCCCTGTAACGATTTGCAAGTGTGAATCATTGATCTGGTATCAAATACCTATGAATCACTTGGATGAGTAGCAAGATTAATTTCAATAACATTTATACCTAAAGTGGAAATCTTACTTCCCTTCTTCTTCTTGAGTTCTTCCAAGTACAACTTGTAGTTCCTCCGCCAATGACCAATCTTATGGCAGTGGTGGTAAGTGTCAGAAGTAGCAGGGCCAACCTTAGACTTTCCAACAGGTTTAGGCTTAGAGCTTAAGATCTCATCTGAAGCTTTAGCGTTGCCCTTGCGTTTTCTCTTCTTGCTATCCTTCTGAACCATCATCACACGACTAGAGCTTTTCTTAATGCTTTTCTCAGCAGTCTTTAGCATCCCATGCGATTCAACCATGCTATTCATATGAAAGTTCAAGATGAACGGCTCAAAGCTCGTAGGGAGCGACTGTAGATTCACATCCGTAGCCAACTCTTGGCCAAGGAGAAAACCAAGTTTTTCTAGGCTCTCAATGTAACCAATCATCTTGATCACATGAGGACTCACTGGACTGCCTTCTGCCAACCTGCACCTAAATGAGGACTCTGAGGTGTTGTACCTCTTGACCCGAGCTTGGTTATCAAACATGCCTTTGAGTCCCACGATCATATCGTAGGTATTCCTATTCTCATATTGTTTCTAAAGCTTAGAGGACATACAGGCAAGCATGAGACATCTAACATCAATTGAATCGTTGGCGTGCTTCTCATAAGCCCTCTGATCCGTGGCAGATGCATTATCAGATGGTTCATCAGGATGGGGCTCCTCTAGAATATATTCATTTTTCTCTTGTTTGAGAACAATTCTCAAGTTTCTATGCCAATCAATAAAGTTTGTTCCAAAAAGCTTTTCGTTTTCAAGAATTGATCGCAAATTAAAACTAGAAGTGTTACTAGCAGTAGGGGCCATGATCTACAACAGACATACAAGTTTCAGTACTATGCTATGTGAATCTTCTATCAAATAAAAGATACTCTACTACATGATATATAACCATTTTCCCTCTTACGCCATGTAGCGGGACAAGATCAATATTCAACTAATTTCTAGTGAGCTTTGGCATCACTGCTAGAAAATTAGTGATATAGGTAAGCAACACTTTGCTAATCACATCCCTATGTGACTCTTGTTCGTTGGGGTGGCATCCAATGCCTCGACGCCCAACACCATGCCCCAAAGCCCAAAACCATTTTGATAGCTTTGTTAAGCAAACCAATACTATGCTTGTGGTTGTCCGACATTCACCCTAACTGGTTAAGATAAAAGATGACACTCTACTTTGACAGACCTACCATACAATGATCAAAATCCTTTGTAGGTGTAGCTATTGGAAAGGGTATCAATAACTCTTAATTTTCTTAGGGAAACTATGATAACATGGTAACGATGCCTAATGCACAAAGAACATGAAATAATAGTATGATAGGAACATAAGTAAATATCATAGACAATCATATTAACTGTGACATAGTATGGCCCTTCACACATGGTGATCTCCATCTCCACGGTTCATGTCCTTTGGGTCATCACGCTTCAAGCCTCTATAATCTTGTATTAGTCTGTTTCATCTAATAGTACTATACAAATTACATGAGAAGAAGCATCACATGTCAACACGCAGGTCGTACAATAATAGAATAGCCTTGGGCTGTAATTAACCATGACACGCAGGCCATGAAAATTACATTCATGCATCACAGACATCACAAGGCCATATCAGTCACAACATTCTCTGCAAAAACGAGTTAAGCGTAGAATCTATGCGTGACTGAAAAGTGGACCGGGAACTTTCGGCTCAAAGCCCAGAACTTCTGGCTGAAGCCCGAAACTTCTGGCTCAAGGCCCGGAACTTCTGAAATCACCCTTCTGTGTCAAATTTATTTTGGCCCAGAACTTCCGGGACAAGGCCCGGGACTTTCAAAAATAACCTTCTATATGAAATTTATTTCTGCTCAGAACTTCTGGTCCAACCGAAACTTCTGAACCCAGAACTTCTGGTCCAACCGAACTTCTGAAAATAACATTCTGTACCAGGATTATTTCAGCCCGAAAGTTCTGGCTAGAGCCCGGAACTTTCAAAAATCCGATACAAGAACAATAGATCTAATCTATTTTCACCACATATTACCTATATGTGAATGATCCAGATCGAACACTATGCACGTAGGCTCTGATACCACTATTGGGTAACAGGTAGGCTACGCTAGCAAAACAAAATTTTTTCTACCCCGTTCAACCCAGGAACCATGCGAGTAATGGGATCATGGATTGTTACCTCTAGTCATGAAACACGCTAGGGCAGTGGAAGAAGAGTTGAGGAAGCGCATCCTTGATCAACTCCACCTGGCTCCGTCCAATCGTTGGCGGCGAAGATGATGCAGCCTTGCAATCCTCACGTCGAGATGATCAGCTCCACAATTGCAGCGGCGCCTCCACGGTATCTACATGTACAGGGATGGAATCACCTCATATCGGTATGCTAGTACCACGCGCGAGATTAGGGGAGATGCTGCCACAGCAGGTGAGGCCAGGGGAGAGGTGGCGGCTAGGGTTAGGGTAGGGGTGAAAGCAACAGCAGCAATAGCCTTTTGCACCCTAGTCCCTCCTCTTATATAGAGTCCTCTGATGGGCCTTTAATCAATATTAAAGCCCACCAGATCTAATCTGCACGTTCGGCCCAGAAGTTTTGGTCGAGGCCCGGAACTTCTGAAAATAATATTCTGTATCAAATTTATTTTGATCTGGAAGTTTCGGTCCAACCAGAACTTCTGAACCTGAAACTTCCGGTCTAACCAGAACTTCCAAAAATAACATTCTGTGTCGAATTTATTTCGGCCCGGAAGTTCCGGTCCAATCGAAACTTCTTATTCGTCCAAAATCCTCCTCTAGAGTAGGCCCAGAACTTCTAGTTCAACCAGAACTTCTGATTCATCTAGAACTCGCTGCTAGAGCGTGCTCGAAATTTCTGGTCCAACCGGAACTTGCTACCATAGGGGGCCTAGAAGTTTCGATCCAACCAGAACTTCCAGTTCATCCAGAACTTGTCTCTAGGGCATATTTCCATCATCAGTCTCTCCCACCAAGAGTTGCGTGTACGCCACATATATTCAACTCTCCCACCAAGAAGATGGTTCATGAGGTTGCGCACCGTGGGTACACACCTCAGGCACCGCCTTCCGGAGCACCGCTAGGGCAGTCCTCTTCAACAGCTCCACCTCCTTCTGCCAGGCCTCGGCATGCTCCTCGAATATCAGCACCGCAGCCTAGCTCGCCCATCAAGAAGATTCTGTTGACCATTTTTACAATGTGCTAGAACAACAGTTGGTGCCAGGTCAAGGAGTTCAAGAGGCAGAACAAGGTGATCAACCAGCTGCTTCAGCAATTAGGCCAGCCTCCCATGGAGCCCGTGTCTGATTCTGAAGAGGAGAACTACTTCGCTGACTACACCGACCCCTATGCCCACTTCTTTGGATCCAGAGCAGGGTTGTCCCAGCAGCAGCGCAACCTCCATAGTAGTCCTCCTCACCGTCAGACAACGACGACGATGATGATAATGTTGAGAGCGAAGACTCTGAGTGAGCCATTTGCTGTGTTCTCTCTTTTTGGTGTCTTTGATGCCAAAGGGGGAGAATTGCTCAAGAAGTCGTTGAAGTCGAAGTCGTGTCATTGCAAATTGCTTAGCTTTAGGATTTCACATCTTTTGGTTTTAACTTTGTATTCCATGTCATGAACAATGGACTATAATAGCGTATTACTCTTATGTGTTGGCATAGATAGTTGGATGTAATAAACATGTTTTATGCTCTATGTTAATTATGTTCATTTTGATTTCTAGTCCTAAATGCATTTTTATATCATGTCTCTATCTTTGTTGAATGATGCATGCATTTAGGGGGAACTTCAATGTGCATATTCATCTTTCACGCAATTTGTTTTTACTTCTTGGATCATATTGTCATCAATCACCAAAAAGGGGAGATTAAAAGTGCATCTTGATGCATCTAGGCCCCTAATTTGTTTTAGTGTATTAATGACAATAGTGATCAAATGCTACTGACATTATTGTTAAGATGAATGTAGAAATTAAGATCTAAAGTGGCATTGCAGGTCGATCAATTCTTGAAGAAATCGTTCTTTGGTTTTTACTTAGGCTCAAAATGTGCAAATCGAGTATATTTTATATTTTTTTGAGTCTAGGTATGTCGTACTATCAAGAGAGATGCGTTGATCGTTGATCCAAAGCTAAGTGCCTAAATCAAAATCTTTCTTAAAAAGTTTTGAAATTTTTCTAAGTTAATTTTGGTTTTCCAGCAAAGTCGGACTATTCGGATTCTAGCCGGACAATCCAAAATCAGCCTTCTGTTGGATTCTATTTGCACTATGGACTGTCCGGATTCAAGCCGGACAATCCAAAACTAGGCTTCTGTTTGATTTAGTTTCCAAGTCGGACTGTCCGGGTTCTGACCGGATGATCCGAAAATATGTTTCTGTTTGATTTATTTCTCAAGTCAGACTGTCTGGAGTTGGACCGGACTATATGAAAACACGTTTCTATTTTAATTTTCTTTGAAGCCCAGATCATCTGAACTTGTTCGGATGATCCGAAAGCATGGTTTTGTTGAATATATTTTTGGGGACGGAACATCTGGATTTTGGCCGAATGGTCCAAAAATTGCTCTCTGTTGAATTTTATTATGTGGCACGGAGCCTCCGGACCTTGGTCGAATGGTCCGAAAATACCTTTCTAGTTGGATTTATTTTTGGTCCAAAATGTCTGGATTCAAGCCAGACTGTCCAAAACACTGGTTCTGTTTTGAATTTTATTTGGTCTAGATCATCCGATTAAGCCCGGACTGTCCGGATGAACAGTGTACAATTTATTACCCTAACGGCTAGATATGGGACAGGGGTATAATAACCCTCTCTCTCCATATTCAGGGCACACGATTGCAAACCCTAGCAGGCTTGCCTTATTCTCTCTTCTTCTTCCTTTGCGCATTGATTCTTGTTTGGATCTTGAGGGAAGATTTGAGAGTTCTCCACACAATCTCCTCATGTTCTTGTTTGATCCACTCTTTGGGAGTTGTGTTGGTGTGTGCTTCGTGTTCTTCGTTGTTTCTTGAGTACACGGCATCAGATCACGTCAATGTACTTATTACTCTTAGAGATCGAGGTCTCCAAGATGGCTAGGCATCGATCTGCGAGCACCCAAGGATTGTGGGTGACTGGACGAGTTTGTACAAAGCTTCGCCTCAGCTTCAAAGAGGTAACACAGTGGAAAACCAAGACTTGCAGTGGTGAGTGCTTGGTGAGGATTAGGGTTGAAAGAGACCCGGCCCTTTAGGGTTTCCTCAACAGAGACGTAGGATCGTTGGATCCAAACTTCGGAAAAAAATTACTTATGTCATTGTTTATCTTGCTAGCTATATTAACTGTTGATCTATCTATTTGCTAGCAAATATAAGCCTCATTGAATTCATTGGTTAGATCATTTTTCGCATTATTTATCGTTTTAGATCTGTTGTGCTCGGATCATCTAGTTATACCCGGATAGTCCGGACCTTGAATAATTTTCTATTTTATCTGGCACCTAGAGTATCCGACTAAGTCCGAATAGTCTGGGTCCTAGAGGTTTGAACTAACAAGTTTTGTTGAGAATTTCAAATTGCCTATTCACCCCCCCTCTAGGCAACTTTCACTTTCCACGTTGGAATCACTTTGGCGCACATTTGAGTATGACATACACTATAGAATTCCACCCGTAGAAAGACTGACGGTACATCTCCCTAGCATGAATTATGTGCGGTATGAGAAAGGTGTTAACCTTCAAACCCTATTAAATTGTCCTGCGACTAAATGTTCAATGCTCACTGGATGGTTCAAAACAAACATAGAGCATGAAATCTGACATATTGTGACTTTTCAAAGGAATGGACCTAGGATAGCTCTTTAAAATCATTGCAAAAAAGAACCGTAGCATCTAAAATTGGTAGAATGTATTATGTGCACCCAACTGCAGGAGAGCTTAACTACCTACATATGCTCCTTATGATTGTTAAGGGCGCCACATGTTACGATGATGTAAGAACATATAACGGTGTAGTGTACGTTACATTTAGAGAGGCCTGTGAGGCTTGAGGGATACTTCAAGGAGACAATGAGTGGCATCTTCTTTTTGACGAGGCTATTGTGTCTACGTCATCAAAATAATTGCGCCAACTCTTTGTCATCGTTGTCCTCTTCTGTTCTGTTAGCAATGTACGCTCTTTATTTGATAAATATTGGCTTTATATGACTGATGATATTTAAAAAACATTGGTGAGAACGCTTAATAATCCACGATGTGTGATCGCAAATGACCATCTGCTAATTATTTTGATACATAAATTAACTATGCTTTTTGGCGATAATGGTGGAAATATCAAAGACTACAACCTTTCTGAACCAAGTTTTTCACCACAAGTGCCTTTAGGTAATCGTCTTATAGAAGAAGAGCTCGAACATGATCTGCTTATGTTGTCCATGCATGCTGACTCATTGATATCCTAGCTTAATGATGGCCAGAAAAATGTTTTTAGTGCTATAATACAATGTGTTGTTTATGGAAAACCTGGTTTTTTCTTTCTGAATGGACATGGCGGAACAGGCAAAACTTTTCTATGGAATGCTATGATTGCAAAAATAAGATCTGCGAGCAAGGTTGTTTTAGCTGTTGTTTCCTCGGGTGAAGCATCGTTGCTATTACCTAAGGGGAGAACAGCACACTCGCGTTTCAAAATACCTATGGATATTAACGAATGTAGCCTGTGTGACATAAAACGAGGCACCATGCTTGCTGAGCTACTAGAACATGCTGCTTTAATTATATGGGATGAGGCTCCTATGACTCATAGGTGCTGTTTTGAAGCATTGGACCGTACACTACATGCATCCTATCTGCAAATTGTTCTTCAAATGCCATTCTACCTTTTGGAGGCAAACCTATTGTTTTAGGTGGTGATTTGAGACAGATATTGCTGGTTATTCCAAAAGGATCACGCTCAACAATAATTGATGCTTCAATTACAAACTCACAATTATATAAACATGTCACATTGCTAAAATTAGATGTCAACATGAAGCTGCTTTGCCCTTCCCTTTCAGCAAATGAAAAAAGTGCTCTCACCCATTTTAGTGACTGGGTTTTAGCTGTTGGTGATGGGACATTACCTGCTACCAAAAAGGATGGCGAAACTGATCCTTACTGGATAAAAATACCAAATGATTTGCTTGTTATGACCAACGGTGATAAAATAGCTGCGCTCTTTTCACAGATCTATACTGATTTCCTTGCTTCCTATAAAGACCCTGAATATTTGGCTTCATGAGCTATGATATGTCCTAACAATGAAACTGTTAATGAAATTAATAACTTTGTTGTTAGCTTAATACCAGGTGATGCCAGATACGTGATAGCTTAAAGCAAAATATCTAGATATGTGATGCCAGGTTTGCTAACTCTAACCTAATTGAGCATCCACCAACAGCACATGTTTTTGAATTCCTTACTGTAGTACCTTGCTATTTTTAAATATACACTACTAGCAATTCGACATTAAATGTTTCACTTTGGGGAGAATGAGCAACTGCCTTTGATGCTACTGCTATACAAAAAGCTACTGAGACTGGCCTGCAGGTGATTATTTTTGTTGGCACGCTTGCGAAGAACTATCCTAACATAGGTATATCAATATATCACCAAGTAAATTTTTAGTTTCATCTACCACAGACCATAGCTTATCTATAAAATTATAGGAATATCATTGTCTGACAGGTCAGCATGTAAATGGTACATAAATCTAGATATACCTGAGGTCGCTGCTCTGAAACAAAGGTTCGTGCACCATTGAAAGAACTATTGATTATAGTATTAGCTATACTACCTTCTAGTTTAAATTACGCTTTCATATTATTGAACTTATATATCTTCGACAGCATTGGGACAAACTACTAGGTAGCAAAATGTGTGGATGCACATTCCTCTGCAGTTGAAAAAGATGATGCTGAAGAAAAGACACTCCAAGAGATTCAAGATATTAACCCTCATAAGTCAAAGGTCCATGCTTACTACAAACTGCACCCTCCTATTTAAAATAGAGCATGTTGAGGCCATTCCACTTTTTTTCTTTGCAGGGAGTAAAGTTTATTGTGACAGCCACTATTGATAAAATCAGTAATAGTGGCTCTTGGTGGTATAACTCCTGTGCCATTTGCTATAAAATCTCCAAGCCTTACGGTTATACATATAGGTGCACCAGCTGTCACAATGTAGCAATGCCAGTCCTAAGATACATCTATCAAATCAGGTTTCATTTCCTCTTGGAATATAATGTGTATAGCTTGTTATGGTAGTATATAACAAAACATCATATATTATAGGTACAAACTTATGGTCCTAGCATCAGATGGAACTGCTACCGCTAGCTTTATCATGTTTGGAAAAATTGCTCAGCGCCTTACAAAAAAACCAGTAGAAGTCTTGATTGACCAGAACCCACCAGAGAGTAATATGATACCAGATGAAATCACTGGCTTACTTGAAAAAAAAAATTGTCTGGAATGTTCGCTATATAGAAAATGCAGTCAATAGTGACATGCTTTCCCTGCAAGTCAACAGTGTGATATCTTATAGCACAGAGAAAGAACTTCCTCTCCTGATATTTGCAGCACCTCAATCTTCTTGTAGAATGGTTTCCACGGAATCAATTACTCCATTCGGATTGCCTCCATCAGTTATAGCCACAGAATCGACTAAAAGCACTGATGTTATTTATGTTAGTACCAAGAAAGGAGCTACGCCGCCTATCAACGCCAACCAGTAGATACATTCCATCTCACGGTACACAACATGATTTACCAGTTACAATGAGAAAGGAAAGGTATGTGTTCTGTCCATACAATTTACAGTTCTACCATTTGTACCAACGTAACACACCTACTTGTTTAGGCAAAGGCCATTGTTCTTCTTGATCATCTGGTATCTCCTATCCTTTCTGGCAATATTACAACAGTTGTTCATGACAAAGCTATAACCAGTGTTGTCGCCATGCCATCCCTTACCAAGGTATTTCTCTATACCATGTAAGTACAGTTTCTTCTTCTTAACTGTAATAAGACATACCAAACTCTAGAGGCACCACGAATATACTTAGATGTGAACAGTCGGTGCAGTCAAGAAATCCCTCCTAAAATTTAGTGATTTTTACATGTCTTATCTTTGTTCAGACTTATGTCAAAAAAATGTGTTTTTGCTCATGCTAAGATAACTGGAACCACATTGTCTCCATGAAGTTGGTGTATCCATTAATCTGGAGTAATCCAAAACATCAGTGGACTGACCAAAACACAGCATTAATATTTGAAACCATCGTTTCAATGTAGCAGTTCTTAGGAAATATTCATTTTTATCAACAGCAGCTTTCGAATAGGTGCAACTTGATGACATTCGCTTGTGTAATTTCTATATCATGGAACAGCATAGTGTATAAAGCCAGTTTACACACAGTGCAAATCATTTTTCTATTTGTTTTGTCTGAAACACATCATAAATCATGAACCTAAAACAAAGATAAAACATGTTCTCATGTCTAACTCTATACAAGTGGCTGAAGCAAAAGAAACCATGAATCAACCACAGCCTCTGTCTATTGGACCTAGCAGTAGCACCAAAAAAGGTTAAGTCACATACTGCTAAATTCTATTGTCAATTGCTCACTTTTATTACACTTACATATGTTTCACGTTTAGTATCATGCAATCAATATAGTAATAGCACATACTCAACAAGACTCATCCTGCAAAAGTAATCACTACTTCTAAAAAACTTTTCAAAGAAGGCGACACCGACGAAGCACATGAGAGGTACATGCATGGATAAAAATTGGTTCACCTTTCAAACAGTAGGTCGGAGCTTTTTGCCCTGATACAGCTTTTATTTGTTGCAGTGGGTCTCAGGATGATTAGAACATATGTTGTGCGTCTTCTGTTGTAAAAAAGAGTCCTTATGATGAGAACTATGAACCATACTATTTTGTTGGGCTCACATTACATTCCATTGTCATAATAGTAATTAGGATGCAGTGTGAGCACCACTAGAAACTTAACCTAAAGTGTCCATGCCTGATATCTTCAGCTATGTGTGTCCCTTAGTACCGAACAAGCGTGGACCATAAGTCAGACCTAGCAGAAAGGAAATCTTTTGGGTCAAAAAATGAATCAGCCTATTTTGTTTCCCTTACTTTATGTTGTGCTAGCATAGTAGTCTTTGTAGTCCAATGTAAGGACTTGGATACATTATCACATGATCATTTTGTATTGCTCAGATCGACAGAGTTCGTTCTCTCACATCTCAACATGTCCCTTGCATAGCCAGTAGCTTTTTTACAAAATTATTTCCTACATCTTTCTTCACTTGCATTGTTTTGCATTCATTCTTGGTCTGTTTTGCAAGAGTTACATTCTGTCAAAACTTGAGTCCAGTCTGGTACGGTACCGCACGTCATTGTATAAGTCTTCGCGTGCTCAGTTTATTTCCTGGTATTCTTGGACCAGCAGGCATTTGTGTTTTTTTTTTGTGATACCTATGCTGCTCCCTTTCGGTTTCCTTAAAGCTGGGCTTCTCAAAAAACAAACAATTATAGTTCTTGGAGTGTTTTTGGGGGGCGGTGGCCATAAGGAAAATGCAACACCTGTTTACTTCTCTAACTATGAACTTCGTTTCTTTAAGTTTTTATATTATATTTTGTCAAAATAATGACTGCTCAGTAATAAAATGTGACTTATCGATGGGGCGCCCAATGGGCGCCTCCATGCCTAGTTTTACTCTATTTCTTTTCCCCCAAGTCATAGTTTCCTTTCACTCATGTTTTTTAAAATTTTGGTAGGTTAAACGTGTTACTTCATGTCTGTATCAATAAGGCATTATTCGCTGACTTTTTGTGTCATGTTTAGGCTACTACCTTTGTATGTGAGCCAACACGGCACAACTCGCTTACACCGTGGTGCCATCTTGTGCTTAGGCTGAGCCATGATATGTGGCATGTTTGGACACTACTAGGTGAAGTCAAACCAGATTGTGAATATGCTTGCCTATGTTGCTCGGCACTCCACACTCTGATCTGGATATGCATATGTGATCCGCCATATTTTTGAAAATATGGATATAAGGAGACACATATATATAATAACAAATATAAGAGGAACAACAAATTGAATGAAAAGTTTATTAAGCTTGGTACTTCATTTGTCTTATAAATATTTGTTTTTAAGATAAAATTAATAAATTAGTGGTGAGAGTAAAAGATCAAATTATTTATTATTAAAAATAAAGTGTATTATAAAGTAGTAGATAATGGGTATTGAAAGAATAAAATTTTTGTTAGAAGTTAAGAGTTAGAAATGAAGTATTTTTTAAACACGGTGAATAGTCAATTAGGTAGTAATATATCTAACACGGATAGGCCAGTTTTTATAGAAGTATCCATGTTTAATAGATGCTTGCAACTAGGCGTTTGTGTGGATGAAAATTCAACCCATGTGGATTACAAGTTATACGTAAATCTCGTGCCAATGTGCCATTTATTCAGTAGAAGTTTGGTTAACTCGCAAAACATGTTCCGGACAACCGTTTGACCGCCACCCCGGACAACAGACTCACCTAATGCAAACTTGACATTGGATGCACGGCATTCCAACTTTCCAAGTTCCCTACTACGGAGTACCAGAGATACCAAATTCCACCCTAATCACTACCGGAAACAAGCACTTTATCGAGTGCCCAGGGCTCACCGAGTGTATTTCCTCAGACACTGGGCAAAGACACATGTTTGCCGAGTGTCACCAAAAAAATACTCGGCAAAACAAAATGGTAAAACTAGAGACTTTCGACGGCTTGCCTAATTTTCATCGGTTTTTCCTAAAGCCGACGAAAGAAACATAATTTTCGTCGGCTCGTCTGAGCCGACGAAAGAATTGGTTAACTTCCGTCGGCTAGAGTTGGGCCAACGGAAGTTATATGGTTAATCTATCCCCCGCGCACGTGCCCTAAT
>KE372918.1:99511-121240 GCA_000418225.1 Zizania latifolia
AATAACTTATATTCTGAAACGAAAAAATTATGTTACTATCGTTATATACAATATTATCTTATCAATTATATGATATACAAGAATAAAAACTTATACCATGTAACTAGGATTTCCACTATCATATAAGTTTCTATCTCCAATGTATATAAAGAGAATGATGCTCTCTTAGAATACATCTCAATTCTTAAGATCTCCCTAACAATTGTATAAGAGAAGAGGACATCTCAATAGATCTCCATAAGACAATAGAGAGGCTACACCGAATCTTTCAGCTACCTCTAATTAACTAGTATTGAATTATTCACACCATTATAATAGGCCTACATGTATCCATATACTCATACAATATAATACAACAATTCTCAAACATGAGGTATGACACCTCACATTAAGAGTCTGAATATGTATAAATTATTGTCCCAATGTGTGTGTATTAGGCTATATTTGTTTTAGCTTAAAATTACAGTAATCTATCTTATAGGTGAAGATTATAATAAGTTAGATTATAATAATTTGGCTTATAATAACCTGGAAGTTGTTTGATAGTCTATATTATATTGATAGTCTGGATTATTATGTTTAGATATAAAAGACTACAATTCCCTCAACTATGTTAGGTGACTTTTTCTCCTCCTGTGACATGTTTAACATTTGTTTGGACTAATTTTTTATGATTGAATAATTATATGCTAAAAGATAAATCAGACATACATCCTTTAATATTCATTAATACAAATTTGCTCTTACAAACTAATCCACTCTAGCAAATAAAGTATTAGCAATATTATCACGGAAGATATTCATGCCTCCCTCTTCATCACCCAATTGACTTGCACTCCCTTGAGATGAAGGCATCGACATATAGTTTCATCTCGATCACATCGACATATAGTCTTCATCACCCGAAACACTATTTCGAATGAAGTTATGAAGAGTCGCGCATGCAAGTATTATTTTTGTCTGCTTACGGATAGGATAACTTGGTAAGTCTAATAGAATTCTCCACTTCATCTTCAAAACATCAAATGAGCGCTCAATCATATTACAGAGGGATGAATAATGCAAGTGGTTGATTACCTCTTTTTTCCCACTAGGACGAGGGCCATTTCTAAACTCTGGCAAATATGGTCTGTTTGGATAGCCTGAGTCAACAAGGTAAAATTTACCTACAAATATCAACATACAATATGAACATAAAATCTCCTAAAAGTGGAAATGATAAAACTAGAGATAAGTGTTACAATATCTTGTGAAGGATGTGAGAATTAAGCGACATATTTATGTAAAGTATCATTAAACACCCTCATATCATAGACTGAACCTAGCCATCCTACAACAACAAAAGTGAATCTCATGTTAAAGTCATATATTGACATCACATTTTGAGTGAAATATCCATGTCATCCCACATGTTGGGCCACCGTTGTGGAAGGCACAACTAATATATGAGTACTATCTATTGCATCTATGTAGTTATTGAAATAAGGCTCAAACTAAGAATTTAGCAGTTTTGGGTGGGTTGATGTGAAGTTTGGATCTCTAGGTTTGACAATATCCACTGATAGAAGATATACACTTTCTAATACTTCATTGAATTTCTTGTTGATTGTTTCTTTGGACCTCATAAATCGGTTCTTTACTTGAGTAAATGATTGAGGAGCCTCGACAGTCAATAAGAACATGCCTAATGCTTCAATTGAGGTCATCTTGTTATTTGACTTCAAACCATAAGATCCCACTAACAAATCATGCAATCTACCAAAAAGTGACCTACTCATACTAAACATGTTGTAGCAATCTTTTGAAACTTCAAAGGTATGCATAACCTAGTCGTGACATAAGAGAATATGTTGAATTCTACCTGACTTTTTCAAAAAAGTTTTAGCATAGTACATACCAAATGCACATGTTATTGATCTATATTGTCGCATCATGTCGAGTTGATTGCGTGCAATCACAAAAGTTTCATCCTCATCATCACTTCCATACAACTCCATTTACATAAATTAGAAAATTTCATTCATCACACAATCAAACTAGTAAAATAATACTTGTCTTCAAAAGTAGGTATATTCATGCAAAACAGTTAAATATGAAACACAAGTTCAAGCAAACAAATTCAGACATGCCATGGCGCCGCTGGTGAGAGCCCCTTGACAACAATGTCCTCCATGCCAGGGCCGACCACGCTAGGGAGAACACACGTGCTGCTAGGGGAAGCATTGATATCGAGACTGATCATGTCGGGAACAAGTGTGCTACCAGGGAAGCACCATTGCTAGAGCCAGCACCTAGGCCATTGCCGGAGCCACGATATCATGGGCACCGCTCATCCTCTCCCTCGTGCACAAATCCCTGTAGGTTAGGACATGGGATAGGGTATCCTCTGCATCCTCACCATCTACATGCTCTATTTTCGTCGGATCTGAGGAAGACAGAGAGAAGGGCCAGGGAGGAAGATGGAGAGGAGAGGAAAGGGCCAGAGTCCTGGATCTGCATGCATAGGAGAAAAAAACTGGAGAGATATTGTTTTATTTAGATGGCAGTGGTGGGTAATTTTCATCAAAGAACAATGAATATTTGAGTCTTTTCAATACTAATAAGCTAAAAAAAACTGAATTGGGTTAACTTATTAGATTATTATAATCTATAACATGGATTATAATAAGCTAACATAACAAACTAACATGTTTATTTCAGTTTATAAAAATAAGCTAGATTACTATAATCCTAAGCTAAAACAAATTATTAAATATCTAGTCTACAAAGGTGCTCTCATAAACTACATTCGTCGTCGATGTCGACTTTCTTCTAGTTTGTATGTAAACTATCTATCAAAGCGTTCAAATGATAAATAAGATACATGACAGGTAGACTTTAGTTGACACAAGTATGAGTGAATAATCCAATAAAATGTCAACAAATACATATTAAATGTTCTACTATTATTTACCCGCCTAACATATTTTCTTTTAAGAAAAGCTCAAACTGCTTTGCTTTCAAATGTTTAGAGTTTAGTTTTAAAGGCCTTCTCACCACTTCCTTTGCCATCTTTTCATGATTGCCAAGAAAAATATGTAAATACTCTACCCGGAGATGTTCCCAAAAATAAAAAACCAAAATTCAAAATTAGATTGAGCTTTCAAGAAAAAAGTCATGCTATATGAATGGGAGGCCCTCATAGGACCACATTTTAAGTAGTTTGTATTTACAAACATGATAATTAAATGTGTTAGAAATAGGTTAACAAAATCGTAGTTACTCTGCTAACCATACTTTACAGACCTGTGTTTAGCTGAAACCACATCATAATAATAGTAATAACCGGTTGGTTCCATCTCAGCGGTAAGATTAACACAGGGTAAAAAAAAGAAAATATGCGTCTAGCGTTTCTATCCATTTCAGGAGAAAAATATTTTTTGGAAAGAAACACAATGACACGTGTCTGCGCATAAGAGACGACACACCCCGACCCGGGCTGGTGACAGCGACGGCACGTTCCGAAACCCAAGTACACAAAATCCCCCGCGCGGCGCGGACGCGAACCATGGAGCCGACGCGTTGCATCCTCCGCCGGCCCGCCGCCTCCTCCTCGCCGCTTCCCCCGTCGTCGTCTTCCCCGCCGCCTCCGCCCCCGCCTTCGCTGCCGCTACCGTGGGCGCTGATGCCCCCCAAGAAGCGCCTGCTCATGCTGGCCCCGTGCGAGGCCGCCACCCCGCCACCGGCCCCAGTCCCTGCCCCCGCCGTGGAGACCCTGGCGATCCCCGCCCCGGGCCTGCCGCCTCAGGTAGCCGAAGCGGATCGGTCGACGTCGGCCCCGCCTGCTGAGGAGGAGGAGGAGCCCTCGACGGCGCCCTCGCCTCTTGATGATGCCGCGGCGAAGCCGGCGGCGACACCGAGGGTTCGTAAGATCATAAGAAAGGTCATCGTTAAGAGGATTGTCCCCAAGGGCACGTTCGCCGCTCGAAGGGCCGCAGCGGCGGCTGCAGCTGCTGGAGCAGCACTGGAGTTGAGGGGAGAAACCCCAACCGACAGGACACCAGCAAGTGATCACAATGGCGCGGTGGGGAAGGAGCAAAATTTGGATGAATCTGTAGCTGAAAAACTTGCCACCGATTGTAATGCTGTTGATGTGGTTGAAGAAATTTTGGGTTTTGAGTCGGCAACTGACTGTGGTGACGCTCATGTTGGGGGTGAGGGCGTGGAGATGGAGGAGGTGGGGATGTCGGAGCGGCAGAAGAGGATGACGACGGAGGTGTTTGTTGGTGGGCTTCACAGGGATGCCAAGGAAGAGGATGTGAGGGCAGTGTTTGCCATGGTGGGGGACATCACCGAGGTGCGGATGATAATGGACGCTGTTGCAGGGAAGAACAAGGGGTACTGTTTTGTGCGCTACCGTGAACCCGCGCAAGCAAAGAAGGCCATAACTGAATTTGCCAATGTCAAGGTAGTGCCAGCCCAGTTGTTTTAATTTATCACCACAGCAATCCCACACCTGAGTTAATTTGCTCTATGGCCTGCATGTTAACGGAATCATCAAATGGAAAGTGATGACACAATTATGTCTGGACAATGCTCCATGATTGTTTCATAATACCGCAACAGACCGCAAAAATACTTTTGTAATTAATTATTAGAAGAAATGACCATGTAAGCTCATTGCAAGATCTTAAAATTTTTGCACTGTCAAATACAAAATATCATAGCCTACTACCATTTGTTCTATTGGCTCACCTCTTATCACAAATGACAAACTTCTATGTTTATTTTGTATATCTCTGATTTCTTCATTATTACGCAGTGCTAATTTCCTGCGGTAAAAAACTGTTTCTTGTAAAAAACAGTTAGCTTGCTAAATTTTGGCTGTCTAGTCCCACATTTTGCTCTTGTCAATACTTATTACACCCCCTTCTCTGTATTGATTTTCATCTTGTTCATGGAAACTCCATTACAGATTTGTGGGAAGCTCTGCCGAGCTGCAGCTCCTAATGGGAATGATAAAAATTTTCTTGGAAATGTAGACCAGAAATGGACGAAGGAAGATGTGAGTAACATTTCATTCTTTCTTAGTTGTTTCATGTCTCTGTTGGATGGGAAATCAGTTTTGACTAGTAGGTACATGTCCTTTGTTTGGACCTATTTATGTTTGACCTTTGTTTCGAAGTGTGTCCTCCTCCTTATAACATAAATAACTTACCTACCATTTGTGTTCACTTGTTGATGTGCCAGGCTTTATTCATATCCACCTTTCAAGTCCTATGATCTTGTCTGAATACCTCAACTGAAACATAACTTAGTTCATGTGAATAGTATATTTGATTTGCTTTCAATGCCTAGTGATCAATCCCCCCAAAACTCTAAGTAACCTGATGTACTGTTTGTTCCGTATAGGTTAAATCAATTTTTGTGGAAGGGGTACCAACTTCCTGGGATCAAACTAAGCTGACAGAAATCTTCAAGAAACATGGGAAGATTGGAAGTGTGGTTCTATCACGTGATATGCAATCAGCTAAAAGGAATGACTTTGCATTTATTAACTACATCACTCATGAGGCTGCAATCTCATGTCTTGAATCTTTTGGCAAGGAAGAGTTGACTGAGAATGGCTCAAAGGTTTGTCATCAACTTAGGTTAAATTTAGAGCTTTAGTTCACACCTGACAGTATTTTCACATTTCTGCTGGTGCTCCCAGGTGAGTATTAAAGTTTCACTTTCTAAATCTGTCCGAAAGAGCAAGCCGATTAAAGAAGACCACATATCTTGTATTAGTGGAAAGGGAAGAATGAAGATTGCTCAAAGTGAGTCATTCAGAACTCCGTCCATCTTATTTGACTCATTTATGAGTTATGACTACCCAGCTTTCTCCTCTGTCCAATACTGTATGATAAAAATTTCTAACTACATAATCATTTTGTTCTTGGTTAACCTGCTGCAGTTGTTTCTTCTTCAAAGCGTTTTCTGGAATCTGGATTTCCGTTGTACACTGAACTTGTCTCATCTAATTTTAGCTGATTTATTTTGAATTCTAGGTATTTCCGTGGTAGTTTAGACTAATGCACACACAGAACATATTGCTACCACTTTCTTGATAACTTTCTTTTAATAGCATTGCAAGAATCTGTTACAATTTTCTCCTTCAAGCCTCTTAAATAATATAAATAACGGAATCTATGTTGTTCTGTATTTGTTCTTCTAATCAATTTGTCTCACATTATTCAATGGCCATTAATTCTTGATAGTCTCGTTCTGGATTCTCCATTTGCAGAAATATCAAATTTTGCATGGCCAATAACAAATGTTTTGATGTCATATAACCAACCATTCACCACATGAAAATGAGCAATCAGGTTCCATTTTGTCGATATACCATTGGTTTTTTTGACCAACAATGAGATCTTACCGGAGCCTGCATGTGATGCTTAACAGCTAAAGAAAAATCATCACATTTTGTCCACTGTCAAAACGCGAGAAAATTGATTATTTGTCATCCCCAACAAGTGGCTTCTATTTTTTGCCACTTCCAACATTGACAATGATTTTTTGCCACTCATAACATTGACATCTTGATTTTTTACCATTATGTCATTTTAATCTGATTTTAATCCTTTTTTCTCTATTAATACAAAGGAAAATTACCATCTTACCCTTCTCCGTTCAGCTGGCACTCAACTCTCTCCTATTGTTGCCACTGCATAAAGCGCATGTACTCTTCTCCAAACACAGCTCCCAGCCGGTAGTATCCTGCCATTTAGCCTTATGCAGTGCCAACGACAGGAGAGAGTTGAGTGCCCGCTGAACGGAGAAGGGTAATATGGTAATTTTCTTTTGTATTAATAGAGAAAAAATGATTAAAATCAGATTAAAATGACATAATGGCAAAAAATCAAGATATCAATGTTATGAGTGGCAAAAAATCAATGTCAATGTTGGGAGTAAAAAAAAATTGAAGCCACTTATTGGAGATGGCAAATAATCAATTTTCTCATTGTACTTATCTTGCTCTGTGTAGCCTGAGATTTTACGTAAACACATCAGTGTTGATTTGGGCAATTACTCGTTCGTTAAACTCTGAATTTATTTGTATTATTTTTTTATACATAGCATCTTGTTCCCCTTTTTGATTGTAATGAGGGCCATGAGGATGCACCTTCATTAATACGGCTCTGTTTGAGAGCAATGATTATATATAAGCAAGTGAAAACATGTATTTATTTTTAAAAATGTTTTCCCAAATGAACATTCTTGTATTTTAATTATCTGAACTGGCACATTTGTTTCACTAGGTCAAAGAAAAGTTGGGCCATCTACAACTGATTATTTACTTCATGTCCAGAGGGAGCAGGTTTCCAGAAAACATGGATATATTGGTTCAGGTCAGTTTCTGTGGCCAGTTAACTTTGTAAAACACATACTAGATATTTAATCACACTGTGATCCTTTTTGCTCCATTTCTTGTTACGGTATATGAATGGGGGTATTATTCTTTCATTGTATATGAATGTGGGTATGATTCATTAGGTGATCAGGCTTTTACCCCTTAGATTAAAAAGAAAAACTTTGGGCAAACAAATATAAGGTGTATGATTACCAATTTACCAATGAATTACATTGGTTGAATCTTTTGCATTGCATGTTGGTTGTTGGATTTGCTCTCCAAAAGAAAAGGTGGTTTAACAGTTTTCAGAAATAATCAGTGTCATGTGGAAAATTAGCTGGTTTATGATGTCATGATGGCTGGCAATCTTGATCTATGTAACACCCTCTTGTCAGAAATATTTGTTGTTTTGAACAAGCATCCGGTTATAACTTTTAAAACTTTGAGTATCCATATCTTATGAAATACTTTGTTTGAATTCATGAAACACATACTTGTATATTTGTCTCAAAAGTACTTTTGTAAAATTAATTGATTTATAAATATTTTATAATAGAAGTTAGTGGTCAAAGTTGCATTTTGGGATACCGTGTTGACGCCCACATCTATTAGTGACTGGAGGGAGTATTCTCTAATATTTAGTTGAGTCTGTGACTCTGTGTACAATCAGATAGATGTCTTTCATAAACCATTTCATCTGAACAAAAAGATTATCTGAATGAATGTGAAGTCCTTATTAGCTGTTTGACAATATCTGGCAAAAAATTGGATGGTGCAGTTTTAGTTTTTCACTATGCTACAAATTCTGCTAGTTGCTCCCTCCTGCCAGTCCCAGTTATGTGCATTCCTAATATGTCATGCTTTGCTCCATTCTTAAATGTAGTCCTTTTTGTAATTCAATATAATTTTGAAGCTTTGACATATTGTTTTCGCTCTGAAGTTGTTCAACTTTGAAATCTCCTATGGCATATGGCTGATGTTTTCCCCCTAAACAGTAACAAACTATGTTCAAGATTATCCCCGCATATATTCTGGAGAGAAGCGGCTGTTTTCAGCACTGGTAGGTTAAAAGCATATAAGCCTGAAAGACTACAAGCTGATCTTTTTTATCACATTAATTTTGATTACTCTCCAGGGCGATGATTCTTTTTATCCAACAATGAGAGGTCATTCTCATACTCATCATGAGAGTAGTACATATATTGCAGCAACTTCAAGGTTATCTGAAATTCTGAACTATCTGCATGGTTCATATTGTTTATCAGAATAAAGTAGCTGATTCTTTCTCACTTTGCATCATCATATGTCAGCTATGCTGTGCTGCCGCATTCTACCACTATATCTTCACCATATTATCATGACAGCAATAGATATCCTCCAGGCCTAGGTATGCTATACAGCCTGTCTGGTTCTATATTAAAGCAGGGTGTCATTTACCGTGCTAATATGTATCATGTGCCAGCTTCTTCTTATGGGCTAACTGGACTAGCAGACAGCAGCCAGGTATATTTTCTCATGTTAAATTCTCATAGATCTTCCTCCCACCCTTGTATTTATACCTGGGTGGTTGGTGGAGCCTGTGGATACAGCTTCAATTTGTTAAATTTATCCTGATTTTTTCTTTTGTCATTTAACTCGGCCACTTGCATCTCACTCTGTTCAGATGAGGCAAGCAAGTTCTCGCCAACTAGAGCAGCCATACCAAAACAGGCATGGCAAAAAATGTAAGTGTAGCTTGCCCATCAAATTGGTATCGAGCACACTTAAAACTTGACATCTAATCTTTTCTCTGGTTCATGAACTGCAACAGATTGACTACAGTAAAAAAGACAACTTTTCCAGCTCAGATGCTGGTTTTTTGTGGATTCACTAGGAGATGCGTTTCTGAAATCAGTGGTGAACCATGCAGAAGACTGAATACTTAAAAGTTGTTGGCGTGGCTACTGGTGGATTATACAGTGATGCTCTTTTGGGTAGTCTAGTTTGGTAGGTGGGAATTTCAGCTGGAATTTTGCTTCAGGCCTAGTTTAGCAGCCCAAGATTTCAGTCCATTTTACATGGACGGGTCAGGATGCTGCCAAACTAGCCCTTAGCTGTATCTATTTCCCCGTAGGGATCCATGAAATTCATGTTCCAAATTTTCTTATGTAGCGAAAGGTGCTACAGAAATCCTTAAATGGTATATCGGCATGTATCTGCCTATTGTGATGTTTTATGTGCACATGCCTTTGGTTTTTTACTCTTTCCGTCCACATGTATCGGCCTTAGTTTTTTTTCTTCTCCTTTTCTGCCAAAAATATATTAGAAAGAAAAACAGGGCATAAAAACTAGCAATCAAACAAAGCAGGTGGGACCATGGGAGACCAATGACCTAGGTTCACAAAAGTACCGTGCATCCCCACAAAATAGTGCCGAAAGCGATCTGTTAATCGATAAACTGATTGGATTTAGTGGTAATTGAGCTATAACCATCATAATTGATCCGGTTATAGCGGTAACTCATTTTTAACCGGTTTTGCATAGTTCTCGACTCGTGTATAAAAATTAAAAAATCAACTCAAATAATATTATTAACCCTAGTTTATTCTGCTTTTGGAAAAATAATTTGCTTATTTATGAGAGGAGTATTATTTATTTGACAAAGAAAAACGAATTATATCTAAAAAAGATCTAAGATGACTAAAAAGTAAAACCACTTATATAAGAAATTAGAGAAAGTGTTACAAATATTGACTACTTCTTTTAAAAATATTTCATTATAAATATATACACTCCCGTTATTAATTGCTGCAGGAAATGGGACAAATCTACTTTGACTTACATAAGAACTCAAAGAAAATATTAAAAAATATTTCGTTATAAATATATGCATTCCTGTTATTAATCGCTGCAGGAAATGGGACAATTCCCACTTTAGAGGTCGGGGCTTGCTCTGTTGACTGTGGACCGTTGATCGCTCGAGACGGATGTGCGTTAGTCAATCTGGGCCCTCCATCTGCAGTTATCCTCCTGGAAAGGGAAGCCGTACGTTTTCTTCTTCTTTTCACAAGAAAAATAAATGAAAAGAAAAGCCAGGGAGAAGTAGTGCGTAGTGCCGTAGTGGGAGAAAAACTGAAAATGATCGCTCCTCCCGTCGCCGGCGACACCTTGGCCGGAGCGCCGCCGCCGCCGCTGGCTCCACAGAACCAGGAGGAGGAGGATGCTCCGCTGTATGGGTCGGTGGTCCTCGGCGGCACCTTCGACCGCCTCCACGACGGTCACCGTCGCCTCCTCAAGGTTGCGGTGCCGCGAGCGAAAAAGAGGATTTTTTCTCCTTTCCATTACTAACAAACCGTGCTTTGTGTCTTCCCCCTCCTCGACGCGTTTGGATTTGGTTGGGTATGTAGGCCTCGACGGATTTGGCGAGGGATCGGATCGTGGTGGGCGTCTGCACGGGCCCCATGCTCGCCAAGAAGGAGGTAGAAATCTCGCCTTTATCTCCACCATTTTTCACCGGTTACTGGAGTTGTGATGCTTCCTGCTTGAGTTCTGGATGCCACCCTCTCTGTGTATGTGCAGTATGCTGAGTTGATCGAGCCGGTCGAGAAGCGCATCAAGGCCGTCGAGGATTACATTAAGGTGCTGGCTATCTTGCCTCCTTTGTTCTGTATGGTTTCTGGTAGTGAACATTTACAAGCATTGGGTGATGACCAGTGGAAGCAGTTTACATGAGTTAGGTCACTGCGCTGCTGTCCATTGCAGATTCCAGCTTGTGAGATGCTGTGAAATTGTGATTATTTGCTCTCCAAAAAACAAAAATCAAAGCTGTTATTTTGAGTTGATACCGGAGGTGCTATATAAGTGTGGATCATTGTTAGTTTTTTTTATGTATCCTGAAGAAGACATTTATGTAAACATTAGATTTCGTACATGACTACATGAGTATTAGCTCATCTTATGTGGCATGTTACTTTAGGTGAATGGTGAGAAATTACACAGGGACTTGTTTGACTGGAGTTTTGTGGCAATTTAGGACAAACTTGTGGCGAACTATATCCGATAAGTTCCTTGTATCGTAGACCTGTTCCTAGTAGTCTATTTTTTGAATAAAATATTTTATAAAGGTTGATTAGCTTGTGCTAAATTTTGGAATTGCATCCTTCTGAAGTTGTAAGGATTGTCAAGTTTTACATAATCACTTATCCAATTCTGCATGCTCAAACAAGGAGGTGCTACCAAAAGGGAAACTGCTGGGGTATTTCTTTTTCTTCTGGGATGTTTATGATGTTTATTGAAAGCTTATGATTGGTTTCTTATAAAATGCAGTCTATTAAACCAGAACTGATAGTACAAGTGGAGCCTATTGAGGATCCTTATGGCCCATCCATTATTGACGATAAGTTGGATGCCATTATTGTCAGGTATGGACAATTGTGCCATCTCTTATCTGACATTTAGCTCTCTGTAACTTTTTCCATTTGTTCTTCAACTGACTTCATGCATGCGATCTGACCAAAAACTGAAATTCGTTCTTCAACCAGCTTCAAAACTATTAAAAATGCCTGAAATATGCCATGCTCAAATAATGTAGAATTGTTCGTGCTTAAAAATCCTTTGCTTGTCCTTCCTCATTTGACATAGAGATACTGCTTATGTTTAGTAAGGAGACATTAAATGGTGGACTTGCTGTAAATAGGAAAAGAGAAGAGAAAAGACTCCCGCTGTTGAAGGTGTGATGTTCCTGCTCCCTAGAATTCCTTTAAAAATTACAAATCTGGTACAGAGTAGGCTTCATACTGATCCAAACATTGATGAGCTCAATTGTAGGTTGAGGTTGTTGATCTTCTTTCTGGAGGAGCACAGGGCGAGAAATTGAGTTCATCTTCTTTAAGGAAGCTCGAAGCAGAGCAAGCTAATCAGTGGGAAGGAACCACAAACCTTGAAGGTGTTTGAGGAGTAAAATACTTGATTCTGGTTAAACCGAACACTAAATCCTGAGTGATCATCCTCAGATTTGCTGTTAACAAGGAGTATCAGAAAATGGCAATTTGATTGCTTTTTTGAGGAATTATCTTTAAAACTTGGCCCAGGGTCCTGTAAAAGTGTTACTTCACTCTGAAGGGTATAACTGTACAAACTCAATTTTGGCTCCTGGACACTTCCCCGCTAGCCAGTTTTACACTAATTTTGTATTGGCTACTTGTTGCCATGCGAATGTAAAAAAGAAAGTCACCTTGACGTTCTTTTTACCTAGTATAAATGCTAAATTTACTTTTGTTGATCATGAGTTCTCCATGTAGAACTATATATATTATCTCAAAGACTAGTCAATTACAGATCATCAAAAGTCAGTTGCTCTGTTTCCTCACTTAATTACCAAGATCTAGAACCACTGTTTACAAAAATAACTGTCCTCATTGGAGTTGAGAGGTTTATACTTATCAGTTTGAATTAGGTGGATTAGGATTTCCAAAATCTGGGTTTTGTCTATGGTAGCATTTGCACCCATTTTAGTTTGAAAATGCATAAATTTAGAACACAGTAGAATATATTCACTTCCAAAAGGAATTGTGCAATCACATGTGCACTATGAATGTTTCTTAGAACACAAAATTATGGGTATTGTAAATGATATTTGTATTTATATTTTAGAACTGTAATTGTGAAATGTTGTTACTGTTATAGTGATTTTATTCAAAAAAGCATTACAAAAAAATTATGTATCATAAACCCCATAAATTTTGTCATGTGGGGAATTAAGTATTCTAGGCGTAAAAGGAAGGATCAGACAGCTGGCAAGGGATCCTAGTCTGAGTCCTAAAAAGATACAAGATCGGCTGGTAGAATCGTGGCAAGGATTCTGTTCAGATCCTGTTAGGTATTATTGTATCAGGGTATATAAGCGTCCTATTAGGTAAGAGTCAAGTTTAGAAAAGATATCTCTAGAGATCATATTAGGCTATTTCCTTAGCAGTAACTATCTGGTTGTATATATATATGCCGCAAGGCTCAAAGCAATAAAGCATTGAAGTTTAATCTAATCTAGACCGGTATTGAGTCCCTGCCTCCTCGGTGCGGTTTACCACGGCTCCGCCGCACCGGCGAGGTCCAAGGCCAAGGCCGGCCGTGTTTCTTAAGTATAATCTTCGGTCTAGGTCTGCAATCAACGTTGCTGCACCTGATAATTCGGTATCAGATTGCTCAGGTTCTTCTCTGTCCATGGCGTCCACATCTTTGACAACGGACGACATCGTCAAGGCTTTGGCTGCGCTAACAACTTAGGTGGAGTCGCTATCTCGGCGATTTTCTGTTCTAGAGCCTCTGCCTAAACATGTGGAGGGACTGGCACAGAAAGTTCAAGCCCTGCAAGCCTCAGATTATGATCACGTTCAGGAAGTTCGCGCCTTGAACCTCGTTGTTCAGCGTGTAGAACAATCACAGCAAGCTTCCCATGATTCTCCACCAGCCCATCACCAGGCAAGGGATGCTGGAATGCTCGCTGGTGACGGCAATTCCAACTCTCGCCGATCTGCTCCACCACCTTGGGACAGCGACGAGGGCAATCAGTCAAGGGACGTAGGTTTTCACCCACGAGCTAAACTGGAAATTCTGACTTTTGATAGCAAAGAGGACCCTCTTCCCTGGCTTAATTGCTATGAGACTTTTTTCCGCGGACAACGCACTCCCGAGGAAAAGAAAGTCTGGTACGCATCCTTGCATCTCACGGGGTTAGCCCAACTATGGTATTATCGCTTAGAACTCAATGTAGGGACTCTGTCATGGTGGCGCTTTGTTCAGCTTATACATAAGCGATTCAGTCCTTCTATGACTATGAGTCCACTCGGTGAGCTCGTAGACCTTCGCCGCACTGGTTCAGTGGACGAGTTTGTCGACAAATTCTTGACTATGGTCTGCCGTGATGCTGATTTATCGGAGGACCAGCAGATCCAGCTCTTCATTGCTGGTCTGGGTAATCCATTGAAGACAGATGTCGTCTTATGTCGACCACAATCTCTTGATGACGCCATTATGTTCGCCCGTGCATATGAACAGCGGCTGAACCTTGATTCATCATCATCTATAGTGTCCTGTTCCAATTCAGGCTCAAATTTTTATTCTCCAGCTCGACAGGACGAATCAGCAGTGTCTGTTGCTAATCCACAGAGATCACGTTCTGTGTCCTTGCCTCGTCGACGGTTGTCTCCTGCAGAATTGGCTCAACGCCATGCGGACGGTTTATGTTATAATCATGATGAAAAATATGCTCCTGGTCATCGCTGCAAAAAGGCATTTGTTATGAAAGTTTTCTATGAAGAGGACTCAGAACAGCTGCAGTTGACAGAGGAAAATGAGGTTGTTATGGCTATTGCACTAACTGAGCCACGTATTTCACTTCACGCCTTCGCAGAGATTCACATCCCTCGATTTGACACTATCAAGATCTTGATAAACATCGGCACAGTCCAACTTGTGGCCCTTCTTGATTGTGGGTCTACACATAATTTTATCGATGAGGAGGCGGCACAACATGCGGGTATCTCTTTGTCTCCATGCGAAGGGTTGTATGTGATAGTGGCAAACGGTGATGGGATCCCATCTCCCGGTCGGTGCTCTGGTGTCTCACTACAGATTGTGGGAGAATCCTTTGTGGTCGATCTTTACACACTACCATTGGGAGGCTATGACATGGTTTTGGGCATCCAATGGCTCGACACGTTGGGACCTGCTGTTTGGGATTTCTCTCGACAAACTGTATGTTTCGATCGCGCAGGGAAACAAATCATATGGCAGGGAGTGTGTCCTACTCCCCCAACACAAGTTGCAGTAATTGACGGAACCCTAGGACATCTGATGGAGGCCTTATTAGGTGAATTTTCTTCTCTTTTCGTCGAGCCTAGTGGTCTGCCCCCGGTGCGGCACATCTCCCACTGCATTCATCTTCAGCCAGGCACATCGGTAGTAGCTATCCACCCTTACAAATATGCGCACACACAAAAAGACGAGCTGGAGAGACAGCGTGATGCCATGCTCAAGAGTGGAGTTATTTGGCCAAGTACTTCAGCCTTCTCCTCTCCAACCCTCCTCATTAAGAAGCGCGATGGCTCATGGCGATTCTGTGTAGACTACCGTGGCCTTAATGAAAAGACAATTAAGGATAAATTTCTAATTCCAGTTGTGGAGGAACTTCTGGATGAACTCCGCGGTGCAAATTTCTTTACAAAGCTAGACTTGCGTTCTGGTTATCATCAAATACGCATGCACCCGGTCGATGTCGACAAGATGGCTTTCTGTACACATCAAGGCTTATTTGAATTTTTGGTCATGCCCTTCGGCCTTTTGAATGCTTCAGCCACTTTTCAGGCCTTAATGATTCGGTTCTCCTGCCATTCCTCCGAAAGTTTGTCTTGGTCTTTTTCGATGATATACTCATTTACAGTTCATCATGGTCAGACCATCTCTGCCATGTTCGTAATGTCCTCCGGACCTTATAGGACCATAAGTTGTTTTTGAAGAGGTCTAAATGCGAGTTTGGCTCCTCCTCAGTGGCTTATCTCGGCCATGTCATCTTAGGCGTCAGCGTCACAATGGACAAGCAAAAGGTACAAGCTGTCTTGGACTGGCTGGTACCAAAATCAGTTTGTGCGGTACAGGCTTTCGTGGATCTCGCTGGCTATTATCACCGGTTCATCAAAGATTTTGGTACCATTGTTGCCCCTCTAATGGCCCTTCTAAAGCGTGATGCTTTTCGTTGGTCTGATGATTCCCTCACTGCTTTTCGCACCCTTCATCAGGCCATGATCATGGCCCTTGTCCTGCAATTGCCCGATTTTGCTCAAGACTTCATTGTCGAGTGCGATGCATAGGATCAGGCTTTGGCGTGGTTCTGCATCAAGGGGGTGGACCCATCGCGTTCTTCAGCAAGCTTATTGCACAACGCCACATGAAACTGATAGCTTATGAACACGAACTCATTGGTCTCGTTTATGATGTGTGCCATTGGCAGCCATATTTATGGGGACATCGCTTTATTATACGCACCGACCACTACAGTCTGCGTTTCCTCCTAGACCAATGCCTAACAACAGTGCCACAACATCATTGGACCAGCAAGCTTCTCAGTTTTGATTTCTCTGTTGAATATAAGACAGGGGCCTCTAACACTGTCACTGATTGCCTGTCACTCCGAGACGAGTAGGCCTCCAGTTGCGCAGCCATTTCTAGCCCTCAATTCTCCATCATCCAGGAGCTGTGCTAGGAAATTAGCTCTTCAGCCGAGATGCTGACGTTACGTAAGGATATTGTCAATGGAGTAAAGGGAGCACCATGGACGGTCACCGATAACTTGATATTATTCAAGGGCCGGTTATTTATTTTTGCTGCATGTTCCCTGCTCCCTCGCTTATTGGAATGGGCGCACGGTATAGGACATGAAGGTGTGCAAAAGACGTTGCATCACCTCTGTTCCGCTCCTGTGCCACTTGTCGATGCAACAAGGTGGAGCAGCTTCTGCCGGTAGGGCTATTGCAACCTCTGCCAGTTCCATCTTCGGTATGGTCCGACAATGCCCTGGATATTATTGAGCATTTTCCTCTGGTGCACGGCAAATCGGTGGTTCTCACAGTGGTGGACATGTTTTTAAAGTATGCCCACTTCATTCCATTATCTCGTCCATATTCAGCAACCATGGTGGCTCAGGCATTCTTCTCTGAAATTGTTCATCTTCATGGACTTCTGGTCTTTACTAGCCAATTTTGGGCAGAATTGTTTCGCTTGATGGGTGTCAAATTGAACCTATCTACTGCATTCCACCCACAGACTGAAGGTCAGTCCGAGGTGACCAACCGTATTACCGTTGTGTATCTCCGTTGTCTCTCGGGTGACCGTCCTCATCAATGGGTTCGGTGGCTTCCTTGGGCTGAGTACTGCTATAACACGGCCCTTCAATCATCATTAGGCACAACACCATTCAAACCGATGTATGGCCGTGATCCTCCATCCCTTCGTTCTTATGAATAGCTTCACTGGCCCTAGAATCAGTATTGCAGAGTTGGTTGGCTCGAGACCGTTTAGAATTTCTAGTGCAATGGAAGGGTTTGTCGGCCTCTGATGCTTCCTAGATGTCCTCAGAAGTTTTCAAGGAAAGTTTTCCTGATTTTAAGCTCTAGGATGAGCTGCTGCTTAAGGGGGGAAGAGATGTCATGTGGGGAATTAAGTATTCTAGACATAAAAGGAAGGATCAGACAGCTGGCAAGGGATCCCAGTCCGAGTCTTAAAAAGGTACAAGATCGGCTAGCAGAATCCTGGCAAGGATTCTGTTCGGATCCTGTTAGGTATTACTATATGGTGTTAACGCAAAAATCACAGACATTCCAACATCTTCACACTCGAAGGCATCGGAGTGTCTGCTTAGCTTTAGTGCAGGTCCTAAATAACTCAGAGGTATCAGTAGGCGTGCCAGTCAATTTGACCCTATAATTGATAAGAAAACAAACGTAAGATGTACTAAAACTATTAGCAATAGCCTATCGGCATCAGCAATGATAGCACACCCGAGACTCATGATGCATCAGTAAAAGTGTATACAATGTAATAAACCCTACCAATCGGCTCCATTATTACAACTCTACAATACCAATCTCTACAGTTCGAACCAAACCAATGCAGCGTAAAAATGAGTTACTAAGAGCATGATAAACAAGACAGACTCGATTAGCGAAACCACAAATAACCAATCGGCTAAAACTCCGATGAACGTCGGTTCAACAGATCAGGCCAGATCGTCCTGTATGTAGCCCCGTCAACGCCATGGATCGGACCCAACCGAGATAGCGTGCTATTGACGATCGACATACGGTCTAATCTAGTACGATGAACTAAACCGCCGTGATTGGCAAACGCATAGATTCGACCAATAAAACACAGAATGAGAAGATGAATCAATGCATTAAACTGATAACTAGCAAACCTACTCCATCTGATCACAGTATCGGACTCAACCAAGAAAGCCATGAACATATGAATCATTTTACCAAACAGGCTATCCCCATCGAAGTTAAAGATCGGACTCAACCGATGCAGCCATAACTCCGGTGGGGAATCACCCTAATGCTATGTGCCTAAAGTTAGCGATGCGCCAAAGGGTTTGATTGACTGAGTTGTATGAACTTGTTACAATGACCCCAAGCTTACATATTTATAGCCGAGTGGACATGTTATCTACGGATAACAGTGAATCCTAACTGACGTATTTATTTGCTAACTAAATGAAAATCTAATCATGAAGTATCAGCCCACGTCATGCGCAGCCCATCTCCGCCTGCTAAGCCTTTATCGGTGGCCCATTGGCTCCACTGCCTGGCTCGCCTAGCCGATGGTGCACCGATCCAAATTCTGGTGTCAACACATGTCCCTCGAGTTCAAAATGCGAAACATTGCATTTCGAACTCTCCCTTGAGAACTGTATCATCGGATCGTTGAGCATATATAAATCTTACCCGATAAGCTTCCTCCTTTAAGCTCGGTCAGTCTCATCATACACCAGCTTACTCTTTCTCTCTTCTTTTCATATTCTATCATGGCGTCCAATGTCCCGATCCCTCCACCGAACAAGGGGGTCAAGCTGAATGACCACGACGCGTCCAGCGATCATAATCTGGTAAGTTTTTTCTGACCTATTTGGTCTTTGTTTGATCAATCCCTCGCTTCATCTATTCTAAATTTCTCACACATTTCATCTTTGTCTTTGAGCTCCAGGCCTAGACGGTTCCAAACACAAACTCGCCAGACCCTTCATGTTCCAGTAATTTGAACGCTCCGACACAGCTGGCCAATGCTGATGGCAACTATGACTCGAATCGCCTCAACTTCTACTCCGGTGATGACAACAATTTTGGAGATTCCCTGCTTGCCGTGAGTGCTTCGTCTACACGCCGATACCCTCAGGTAACTTGTTGATTGCGTTCGCTCATTCCTGACTCTCCATCGGCTCACCCGTGCCTCCTGTAGGGATCTCAAGCATCAGATAGGACCCTTTCTCCTCAGGACTCCATACCAAGTGACTTATCGGCTCTGCTTGAACACCTTCGTTGCCCAATCAACATCTTTTTCTGAGATATCGAGGTGGCATGATCCTGTCTTCAGCATGTGGTCGATCGGCTCCCGCAAGACCTAGCCGATGTCCTCCTGTGGGCCTATTCCCATGAGCACTAGTTGGCCTACCTCACTGCGTACACCGGTCTTGCTGATCATGCGCACTAGTTGGCCTATTCCCATGAGCAAAGGGTCCACCAGCAGAAATTCGAGTCAGCTAATGCGAAGGTGAGAGAGGCCAACCGCCATCTTCAATTCCTGCTCAAGCTACCTGTTGGTGAAGTTTTTGGTCACACGCGTGGCCTGAGAGATCTGCTTAACTCTAGTGCAGGTCCTAAATTTGCGGTTCGTGGCGTGCTAATCAGTTTGATCCTGCAACTCTCGCCGGAGATTGAAACGATGCAGCTCCACGAGAGAGCAAGAACTCGCCGGTGGCAAGTTTGGCGATGCGCCGAGAGTTGTTTATTGATCTATTTTGATGATGCTAAACTAAGCCTAAACGTTACATATTTATAGTCCGGAGACTTGCTGTCCTTCATGGATACGAGTGCAACTGAAAAATCTATCTTCCCTTTTTATTGGCTTCTTCGTATCTTTATCCAATCACATGCGTGTATTGCGGTTGGGCTTCATTGACCGTTCTTTGATCGGACTCCTTGACTTCCATTGACTGTGCCAAAACTGTGTTGGGCTTGGGTCTTACCAAATTTTGCCGTTAACACATGCCCCCTAATTTCGGAGTGTGGGTGTAACCCAATGCTTCGAAATTACAATTTTGCCAATACTAATTTCTGCCAAACATCAAATCATGAGCAGATCTACAGAAAACCTTTCTTATTCCAGTACCTTTTAGCCTATTTTCCGAAGCACTGCGTCCTCATAAATATCAGTCGCGACTCTTTCCATTCCTTCTTCATGCCTTCGCCTCTTCTCTTTTCCGACCATGAAGGATTATGATGAATGTTGCCTGGCTCAACGCATCTACCCTTCGCGTGGAGACGTCGGACCAGGCTTCATTCCACACAAACCTTAAGATGGTATGTCCCGGCGCTCTGAAGTTCCATCCCAATCAACACCAATTTTTGTCCAACGTTGGGTCATGGGCCCCACCAAATCTGCGAAAACTTCCCTAACCCAATTTTCGAAGCACCAGGCCTGTCCTATAAAAATCACCCAGCGGCTCTTCATCTTCTTCTCCGCTGCTCGCTTCCTTCTCGCACACGGAACCTCTCACACCCAATCTCTCGCCGCCGCTACGCGCTTGCCATCGGTGTCGTCACCTCCGTCTTCGGTGACCCCTTCGTATTTGGTTGCATCAACAACTTCCACCGGAGCTCCAATGGCGACCACCTCCTTGATCCTAGAGGTACATTGCATTATTTGGTCTTTTCTTCTCCTTTTCACTGTTCTTTCGAGTTCTTAGTTTCTGATTGCATTTTTTAGTTCTCTGATTTGCCCTTTTTTCTTTTCTTTTATGTAGAACCTTAAAACCAAATCCTAATCCCTCTCGTAGATCCACCTTCTTGCTTTTTCCTTGGTCCGATGGGTAAGCCATACCCCTTCGATATTATCAATACCGAAACCCAACGGATCCCTTTCAAAAACTCCAGGATGCTTCTTTCTGATTGGAACTTGAGCTTTAGGGCTTTCCCTTCTCCTCTTCCTGGCTGGCGGGACTGGTACCTTAGGGTATCGGCCGTTAATCATACTTTCTGGGATGAGATTGACATCGGGCACTGTATCGGCCTCTCCCTTGCTGAGCCCTATAAGAACGAGCCGATGCTAGCTGCTGCTTGTTATTTTTGGTCCGATGCGTTCAATGCCTTCTTATTTGGCCATGGGCCGATGAGCCCCTCTTTGCTCGACATCTTTGCCTTGTCCTCTCTAGATATCACTTCTCCGATGGATCCCCTATTTTTCCGATTCAAAGCAACCCACCGTCTCGATACCAAATCCTGCGGCGGTTGGGTAAAATATATCACCAAACACAATAAAAAGACTGGTCCTGTAGACACTCGGGAGCATGTCGCTTTCCTCAACCTTTGGCTAGAAAGATTTGTATTTTATGGATCCACCCTAGGGCCGATGACCCATCTTTAGTTTATGGCCGAACAACTTGTTGCGAACAAAAAAATCCCTCTTGGCCAATACCTTCTTGGAGCCACCTATCATCTTCTTCACCAGGTATCGGCTAGACTATCGGCTGGTGAGCCTGTAGGTCACTTTGGGGGTCCTTGGTGGTTTTTGTAAATCTGGCTCAACATCTATACCGCCAAAGCCACCGA